>JAUZST010092492.1:0-45286 GCA_034779995.1 Parotocinclus haroldoi
TCATTAGACTTTTCTTTCCCCGGCTACTTTTTATGTTAGCCTCAGATTACAGAACATTAAAACACTGATATGCATTACGCAAAAATATTTAAACATTCTGAAGAAGCATTTCATTTTCTACTAGCTTAAATGTACAGGTAAATGTATTGTCTAAAGTAACAACACCCAAAGCTATGGACTCAGTTCTCCTAAGAGAATGGAGAGCAAGACATGGTAAGAGTACTTCTGCCTTCTTTCCTGCCTGTTATGGACAATCAATCTGTAATCGACTTTGGTTAAATCCACTGACAAAGCTTACCAAATACTGTCCCTTCATGGACTCTAGACAAATATTTCTAGTGAGGAATAATAATAAAAAAAACCACACACAGTAGCACAGTGGTCTTTCAGCTTTACCAGAAAGACATAACGAGAAACCAAAAGGTCCATTAAGCTTGACAGTAACTCCTCATATGGAAGACAAGGACTAGATTCATTATTTATCTCATGATAGAATACATTCTACAATTTTATTCTATGTAAACATTTAGAAATAAGTTGCTACAACAATCTGAATGCGCGTATAAAGCAAGATCCATCGAGAGAGCAGGAGCGGGATCTGAATGCAGAGTTCACTAAGCACCAAGGGAGAGTATCTGCAGGAACCTGCACCTCCTGCGTGGTGTGCTTCATTCCCAATGACGTCAATCAGAGAAACAAAGAGACAAAATAATAGCATCACCCTGAACCTTCAGAAAAGCTGAAAGTCCTTGAATTTAATAAACCCCTGTTCACTGACTAGAAAAAGGTGGTTTGAGTGGAGGCTGTAATTCTATACAAATTTGCCAAGGTTATTTTCCAATTGTCCATTTTTAAGTTAAGTTATTTATAGCTATGGCTATGTGCAACATTATTAGCTAGAAGGATTCATTCACAAAGTAGTGCCAACATATCGCAGGTTGTATTTCCATTTTAAGGTTAAATCTTTTACATTCTATGTTTAAATTTTGATAGTTACAGTAAACTGCAAAAAAAAAATAGACAACATGCAAATTTACAAACCTTGTAGGGAAGACAGACACATAAATAAAACCTGTATGTGGCAACACAAACATTCGGAAATACTACAGAAACAAATCATAGCTTTAAAACATAAAAACTTGTGTAAAACACAGACACACACACAAAACTAAAAAACCCAAGCAGAGCTGTGCTACTCTGAACATGAACAGGCCTTTGCTGTTAGGTTGGTGAATAATTCACCACCTGACTCCATGGGAAATGTCATCTACTGAATACTGTTTGCCAATTAGCCTCTCTACAGGTAGTGCACCATTGATTTTTAGCCCAAATCATTTGCAAACAAATAACGTACAAGGCTCACTGTCCGTGCAAGCTACAATACGACAATCCAGATACACAAAAAGCAGAGCTTCAATAGAGACTTGGTGCCACATTGCTCATTCAACTCTTACAGAGCACACAAAATTCATCAACAGATTTCTCATGAGCTGAACTGTAAATCAAACAAATCAACACTTGTTTTATGCAACTTAAGCCAGAGCCATCCACTGTGGGTTAAAATTAAGCTATTACACAAAATTAAGATACACCAACCTCTCCTATGTGGGACCATATTGACTCAAATAAGAACTGTTTTATTTAGATTTATCCTACTCAACCATGTAATCCAGATTTATTGCCTATTTCTTTTAAAAAGCACTTTTATTAGACAAACAAGCTTAAAGCAGCATATCAACACTATCTGTACTATCTGTACTTAGCAATTTATTACACATATAAGAAATGTATGTAGATTTTCAGGCCAGGTGTAGATAGGTCCATCATGGTTGTTTAATTTCAATTTTTTTTAAATGAACCTTGTGTGTCTTGCATGAAGGTCTTTGCACAGTTTAAGTCATTTTAAGTTGTTATTAAGTTATTATAATTTTAAGTTATTAGGTATTGCTAATTTAGTGTTTGTCTAATGTAACTTTTGTGTGCTGCTGTTGACTATAAATATGTAAGCATTTTTATTTAGTGAGCTCCCTCCTAGCCAGAAAGGTTGGGTACCATATACACTGTTTATAGCTATTAGAAGAGCTATCCTTTGTGATTTTGTTCTATTAAAGTAAAGAGCTCAATTATTAGCAATTTATTTGGTGCACTTAAAATATGTGGTATGCTAATTTAATGAACCCTGACCTAATGGACTTTAAAGACTGAGTGTATAGGTATTAGTAAATTAGTATGTTGCTTAAACCTGTATGAATCGAGTTTCAGTTGATACACGAGTCATGATTCAGTACACAGTGATTACAAATCACAGTAGCTCTTTTCAAGTGAAGATCGCAGCTATTTTCAGTATATTTTTCTTGATTTTTACAGCTGCAGTATTATATTCTTAGTCCACATAAGTCCCAGTGGGTCTTAAAAAGTATTAGTATTAGCACTGACAGCCACCTAGTAGAAAACAGGAATCTTCAAGAACAGGCTGCAGTTATGAACATTAAATTTGCATTTTTAAGGACAACTCCTTTATTACTTTAATTGAGAGCAATGATCTCTATATTAAGTTAGTACATATTGAATTTACACTGAATTTACATAGTATCAGAAGGTGTCTTATTAAGTACCACATTTGTTCATTTGTTGTGTTAAACTTTGGTTCAGTGTATTACAGGGTAACAAATCTGATTTCATGCATTGAGAACGGAGTCAACTCACTGCAATCATTGGTTGATTTGACTGATTACACTTGCACAGACAGCTAGAATATACTAACTGATTTGGCTGTTGGAATCTTCCAGATGTCTCCAACCTCATTACCTGCAATTGAGTTTTGCACTTGAAAATTGCAACAAAAACAGAAACAATTTCATTATTGCAAGTTAACAATGAGGAGTTGTCAGTGGAGAGTCTGAAAACAGAATTAGGAGACACGATAATTTCGATTGTATTAGCCATTAGCTTTCTAACTAAATTTCGCAATTACCAGTTAAGAATAAACTATAATGAGCACAGACGTGAGATTAAGGCAGTGGCTTTGGATCAGTGATCCAGACATATATGAGCTGATGTCTTATGATATCTGTCAGTCAAAATGTACATTAATTAGCTACTCTGATTTGAGAACAAGAACTGGCGTAAATATTACAAAAAATTTTCATGACCATTCTGAGTCAAACTAGGCAAAGGTTAACCCACAATAGTGGTTACTCAGGTGCAAGACATGGTCATGTTGCCTGGGCTGGGATCAGGACACAGCCATTCCTGAGGGAGGCAAGGCCAGACATAGGGGATCAGCCAGCAGAGCTGCAAAAGTAACCTTAACAAGCCCTGCACTGGCACACAAGCTAGCATGCACCCAGTAAGTTCCCAGGATAGGCTACTTCCCCTCCCACCTTGTTATATTGTATGTTCGGACGGGTTGATGGTCCTAATTTCCCTATATATTGTACCTGCTACAATGTATATGACAATAAACTCAAATCAATCAACCAGTCAATCAAAATGCATTATTTCTTGGGTACTTGATTTGAAATCTGAAACAATGAGGCAGTTTGGAAAATTAAACTAAAAGAAAAACACAGCATGCCTCACATTTTCTTTTGACTTTTATTTTATTACATGCAGTACCAGCTCATGCCATGTTTTGCCTGATCAAATGTAATTTGTTAATTCTAAACAGACAGAGATGGTGCAATTTAGATAATAAAAAGCCTATCCAATGATTGTAATTATACTTTGGTACACAAGCAAAAAGTATTTGCTGACCAGAATGCATACTTGTGTGGAGAGGCTAGCAATGCAAACAAACACACAGGGCTTCACCGAGTCCTGACATAACACAATAATAGTGTTAGCCATGGCAAAGACCTTTCTTCCTTGTTTATCTAAAAATGGTGGTGTGGGTAGTGAGCAGTGTGTATATGTGTGGGTTTTTCAGGGGAGGGGGTGTGAGGATCTACATGACTCATCATTGTCCACGGACAAGACAACACAAAAGCTGCTGAATTAAGAAAATGCGATTGTGTTTGTTGTGAGTTGGGTGTTAGGACGCAAAGATGTGGGATAGATGGAATCCCACTGTGTATAATAAAATGGGGAAATAATATATATTAACTATAAAAAAAGGAGAAAAAGGGAGAAAAAGACTCTAAATAATAAAAATAACTAAAAAGGCGTCCATAAAAACACCAACCTCCCAAGCTGGCCAGGGTGCGACTAAATCGTGAAAACACCAAAGCGCCAGGGGACAGACGTGCAACAAGCATGATAACGCGCCGATTTGGGACGTCTCCCAAATCGCGTGGCGCAGAGAATTCAGAGAAGGAGGAACTCCAAAATGCCAGAGGACGAGCAGTAGCTCGAGCACACGTATAGCATAAAAGCAGGTAAATCGCAAGAGGCGCCGCAGTGCCAGGGGGCGACCATAAGCTCGTACATGCATGTAGCGCAAAGAAGCCAGCCGGGGCACGTCTCATTTCAAGAGCGGAACCAGGGGGGCAAAACCCCAAGCCAGGGCACGTCTCATTTGGAACGTGCACCCTGCTGGAGTGAGGCTATACAGCGCGGGAACGCCATGTCGGGGCGCTTGTAATTTGGAATGTGCAACCAGGAGGCAAAACTCTAATCGGACGGGCTCGTCTCATTTAGAGCGGGCAGCCGACTAGAGTGACGCTTTAAAGGTGCGAGGAGCTCAAGCTTGAGTAGGAGCGAGCGGGTGTGAAACGGGAAACCCTCAATCTATCCTTAATGCTAGATTACCTCGGGGGTTTCCCCCCATGTGCATCCTTCGGCACTAATAGCCCCGGGACGTTACCAACTGACCATACTGACCGAGCGAACGTCCAGTGTGTTACGATGTGCGTGCGCACTGGTGGTCAGGTGCATGAATTGAATCAGACGACCTGCCGACGAACACCGCCTTAAGCCGCACTTAAGGAGGGAGAAAGGCAGGGGCTCCTCATCAGGTCGTAAATCAAGTACCGGATATAAAGGTCTAACCGATAGCTCTGTAACGGCAAGTACGGAGGAGGTAGGAACCCTAACAGTGTTAACTATGGTGCTTGCGGTCCTTACTTTGGCCATGCCTAGCAGTCTGCAGGACAGGTACAGGATAAAGGAGAAGAGGATATGACAGAGGACTGCAGATGAAAGTAAAGAGGTGGACAATAACAGTTGCACAGGACAAAGAAGGTTTGCTTCTTTCTTCTGTAAAACCTACTTATGCACATTATTTTTGAAGGTTGAAGTCTAGCATTGATTACATCTGTTTAAAATTTTACCACATGCAAAAATACTTGTTTATTGTGATTTTTTTTCAAGCTGCATACAAATAGGTTTTCAAAATTCCTCTCACAAAGCTTGTTTGTTCCAGTATACTCACATATCCCCAATCCTTGTGTGTGGTTATAAACCTCTGATTAAACCATTGAAAACTTTTAATTTAAATCTACCTTTTCAGATTTTAGAAAGAAAAAAAAAACTTTCACATCAGCTGTGTAGTTAATCCCAAAGTAATGGCATTTTTAAAACGTTTCATACAGGATTTAGGCCCCATAATAGTAATGAAACGAATTAGGGCATTTAAGTATGTATTAATGTGCTTGGAAAATGCATGAGTTTCTTGGTCTACTAAATTTAACTGCAGCACTTGATAATACAGAAAAAAACTGGATGTCTTTTACATTCTTGAGATTAAACTTGGATAATATTAGTTAGACCCAAGTCTGTGAGAAACAGGTTGTCAACATCTATTTGAAACCTCAGTGGCTCTTTGATGATGCCAAGTCTGTCTGTAAGTGTCACTTTTGATTTAGATCCCTCCTCTGATGCACACATTAGCAATAATATTAGAATTGCCTTATTTCAATGACGTACTTTTGCTAAGCTTTGAAATACCTCAAGGTTGGACCCCTGCAAAGCTATACTGACTGGGTGTTCTAGTAAGTCTATAAACAAATCTCAGATTAGTTCAGAATGCAGAAGCCCACTAACAAGAACCGTTCTGGAAGATCTGCAGGTTTGTCAATTAAGATTCTATATCGCCCATGATATACTCCTTGTAACATATAAAGTTCTATATGAACTCATGTAATATTACAATCTAGCTTGTCTATTTTTTTCACAAGGTGTACTTCATGGTAATAATAATAAATGTCACAGCAGGAAGAAAAATCTCATACATGGATGCCCACGGATGGTTAGACTTAGACTGGTACGGTTCTATTTTATGCAATCAGGGGTCATCTTTGTCCTGCTTGCTCTGTCATGACTTTGGCCAAGAACCCAGGAGTGTTTAGGAAGGTTGTCTGACTGGGATGAGCTCAAGTTCTCATTGATTTTGAGACATGGATTCTTGCTCTAGACTAAAGGAAAGTCGAGTTGTTTCTGGGGAGGTGAGGTGCTGATGTCACATGTAATACCTCTTGCCCGTGCATTCTGGTTTTTCTCTTTCTGGCTATGCAGTTATTGCAGAATCTCATGCCACACATGTACAAACATATTCTGTTATTAGACTTTCAGAAATCACTAACTACATGTTCCTCCATTGTCATTTCCTGTTTTCATACATTTACTTACAGACCATATCAGAGGGCAAGAACTCCTGCTACCCTCCTATGGCAAACTGAGCACACCTTGCCATTATTATATTTATATATTATATATTATAATATTTTATTTTTATTATATAGAGGTACCTTGGTTCTCACTGCTCATTTGCTCCAGAAAGTTTGTCGAGAACCGAAAATGACAAATTTCTCCAATAAGGAATGATGTAAATTAAACTGATTCATCCCAGAATCCCAGAAAGTTAAACGTGTAGAGCAGTCTTTATTACATACATACATACATACATACATACATACATACATACATTCATACACAGTACATACATAGCACATCCTGTGATAAGTAGTAGTAAGTAGGTTGATTTAAAGGGGTTGATCATGAAAAGTGAAAGCTAGCATAGCTTCTAAGCTACCTGCAGCCTGGAGCATTACGTTCCTGTTTCCCTTTCAATTGGCAGTCAATGGCAAACCTTTTTAGGACCCATGCAGATTTAACTACACTAAGAATAACAGTACTGTAGTAGTATCTTCACATGTCTTGGTTTTGGTAAAGATTATGCAAATCTTTAAAAGGCTAAATGAAAATCACTTTAAAACTGTGGATTGTAATAAAGAATCTAAAGCACAGTTGAAATGTAATGAAATAATTACAATATGGGTAAGACATACAGTAGGCATCAAAGATTTAAATTCACTAGTGAAAATGCTTCAACTTTACATTTCTCTTTTATTTAATAGCATTTTTTCATTTTACATCAAGCATATCATCAAAATAAGAACTTATACTTGAATCAAGTATCAAGCTGCAATCAAGCTGGCATGGACTCCACCATTTTGTGCAAAATCTGATGATGACATTCCATCATAATTTTGCAATATTCCAAGGAGCACCTTGTGGTGTTACTGCATACGTTACTTTCTCCGCTTTCAAATCCCCCTATAAATTCTCAATGAGGTTTAGACATTAAGTGATTGTTGAGAAGATTCCAAGACAGTCAGCACTCCGTGTTCTGCTTTGGTCTTAATGCAGCTGTTGCAAAGCTTTGAGGTGTGTTTTGGGTCATTATTCCATTGCAGTAAGAATCCACAGGATCCAAATAAGTATCTTTACTTCTGGTCTTAGACTGGGGCACCCAATATATTTTTCAGCTCTAGAACTAATTTATTAAGCAACCTATTTATATTATTATCCAGACAAACAAAAACAAATATATCAGAGCAGTGACACTGTTCATGCTGCAGCCCATACATTATAGAAATGCATCTCCAATTACAGCTCAGTGATAATCATTAAACCCATGGCAAACTGTTAAATGTGCGTCACTTGATAGTTATCTAGTCTGCATGAGGAGATTTCTGCAAAAGCTCATAACAGTCACATATCTGCAATAACTTCAATTTACTGAAAAATATGACATTATAAACAGTTGCACGCTCTTTTCCAATACCGTGTCAGATAACTATTTAAATCCTCTGCCACATCCTGACAGATGAAAAATAGGCGAGGCGCAGGGTGTCCCAATACTGAGCTTCTTTTAGATGGAGTCTGACAGCATATACTGGGGAGAATACGGACAGGATGGCATGTCCGAAAATGATATGTCAAACTGAACTGATCTCTGTTAGGAGGACACTGAGGGGCTCCACCTGATAGGATAAGGTACCGTGTCACCAGGATGGCCACAACCCTTTTTCTTCTGTCACTGAGTGACTATGGATGCTCAGTGGATATTAAAATGGGAAATTGCTAAGGCCTGTCACGTATATGGGCAGATGAGCCCTGTGATTGGCTGAGTTTGGAAGAAGGAGACTGCACAGTGTGTGACCAGAATTTAGACTGGCTCCCTGATGTGCTTCCTTGCAGGTCATTGCATGCATATCAAGGACATAAGAACATTTGTGTTTATTGTCAAGTATCATGATTTATTGTGTTTTTAATGATGGCATCACCTGACGTTTTGCGTGCATGTGAATAATGTTTCTACACATTCTATAATGATTGGTTTGCAAATGCATATTCTATATTGTAGCCAACATTTTCCCCCCTAACAGGCTATGTATACAAGTATAGAAGTAAATTTTATATATTTTATACAGACTTACCCATATTAGAGCTATCTCATATACAGAATGATGAAAAACCCAGTGCTTCAGTGATTATTAGCTTAAGAACTAAAAGATTTTTATGATAATGCTTATTCACCACAGGGCTCTTTATAAAGAATAGTTAGGGCACCACATTGGACATGAATCAGTCATTATTGGAAAATACCTCTGTTTCATATTAAATTAATCATGGAGCCTAATAGCACACATGGTAAATGTGCGTCTGTAATTATCAAAGCTGACCAAATACAAATATAGCTAACATGATATTAAGCAAATAACAGCAATGTATAAATATTCCGCTGTTTTTCCCTCAGTTAAACAAAGCTTGGACAGCACAGTGGCACAGCGGCTAGCATAGTTGCCTGATGGCATCAACAACCCAGGTTTGATCCTGACTTCAAGACCCACCTCTGTGGAGTTTTCATGTTCTGCTTGTGTCCACATGGGTTTACTCCAGCTATTCCAGGTTCCTCCCACATTACAAAGATGTGCGTTAGGGCAATTGGTATTTCTAAAAAGTTCCATTAGTGTGTTTATGAGCATATGTGCTCTACAATGGATCGGTGCCCTATCTAGAGCTGTTTCTGCCATTGGCTAAGCCCCACCTTTCCAGCAACACTTGAGGAATTTTCTGAGGAACACACCAGAGATAACACATCCAGATTTCACAGACTTCAATGTTGGGTCAAATTCTACAGTAAACTGCACAGTGCTGCTTAATATAGAACATCTCAGGTAGGAAACACCGAACGTGCACGCAAACAGACAATGAGTGAAAAGCTCCCGAAATTTAGTAGCTTATCTATATTGATTAAAATGTTTTATTAGGGTTTTTTTTTTGCTGTTTCCAAACTTCGCAAACTTTCCTGACGCAGTTACCATCAAGAAACACGAGCCACTTATTTTCATATATATATATATATGAATATATATAGGGAAACTGATTTTACTAGTTTTAGCCTACTGGCAGAACTACACATTATATATTATATGTATATAACATACAGCATAACAAAAATCAATGGACCAATCTTCCAACGGCACTAACCATGCTTTTAATTTTTTTTTCAAAAGGACTAGCTATTAGAAAGATATTGCTATACACAGCTAATTTAAACACAACAAACAGCATAAAGAGCACAATTTATATTCATTGATTGTAATGCAGTACATGTCTACCAAAAAATACAGTTGTATATAGACAGTGAATTAGCTATGATCAGTGAAAGTCAATTTTATTCCTCAGCATTGAGCTGTGTGTGATGCAACCATGTAGGAAGTATGTGACATTTCACCACTGAGCTATGCTAGGCCCATTAGGGCAGCTTCCCCAGCCCTCTGTCAAAACATCAGAGCCATTATATGAGCCATTATATCCCATCACAGTTAAGATACACACATGCAGGCACGCACACGCAAAAGACATAGGGTACTTGCACTCACACACGCATAGACACATTCAGGACATTTTAGCGACACCAGTAAACCTAAAATACATGTATTTAGACTTTAAGAGAAGAATTTGAAGTACCAGAAAAAACCCACACAGACACGAGGAGGCCCAGCTAGCTCCACTTGAGGATTGAACCCAGGACCTTTTTACTGCGAGGTGACAGTGCACCCAACTCCTCTAGCTCAGTCGAAATATGTGCGAGAAATGCGAGAACTGCTAACAGAATTCTGAGACATTTGATGAATACAGGTATAACATTTTTAATAAACATATTCTTAAACGGGAAGAACATGTCGGCTGGTGGTTCTGCGTGTGTATAATCTGAATGTCATTATTGAGATGCAACAGTAATAAGGGGTTGAGCTTGGGCAAGCCACCATGTGAACTGTCATCAGTGATTAGAGCAGTCTGATTCATGTTTGGTCTAACATGCTTCACAGGTATAACACAGCTACAGCACATGCACATGAGTGAAGAAAAGGTCACACTAGGATTTACATATTTTCCACTGTTAAACTGTTGACAAAGCAGATGTATCATTGTTTGACAATTGGCTTCAAAGCTGTTGCCAGTGGCAACCCAAACTGCTATAGTATCTGTTTATGATAGAGTGAGGACCCAAGGATGCGGGAACCGGGGAACAAACGACGTTAATAATAATAAGGAAAGAAACACAAAAGGTAGGGCAAAATGCTCTCCAATCCACAAACTAAAAGAGGAAAAGCACAGCTGGATTGCGTTAGAATTGGGAGCAATACCCACAGCTGAATAAAGCACGAATAAATCGCGGAAGGTGGCGAAGCACCAGGGGGCGAGCGTGCAGAGAGCACGAGAAGGCGCCGATTTGGGACGCTTCCCAGACCGAGTGGCGCGGAGGAGCTCCGGAACGCTAGGGGGCGAGCCCAAGCTCATGTGCGTGATGCGCGTGAAGAAGCCGGATAGGGTTGTGTACCAAATCAAGTCGCGCAGCAGTGAGACTCTGTTTACCAGCCGACATGGGACTGGGAAGAGAAACCCTGATTCTGTCCCTGAACCGCTAAAAACCTAATGGAGTTTTCCCCATACGTGTCCATCGGCACTATAAGCCCCGGGATGTTACCAACTGGCCATAAATGATCGCTTAAAAAGTTGCGTAGCAAGTGTAAGACTTATGCATCCAGATTATGTCAGAATTGCTAGACCATTGTAAAAGGCTAGAGATTAGTGTTATTAGTGTTAACAAGTGCAGTAAAATAGTAATTACACTTTGTAAGCAGCCATGTTTTGCGTCGAGAAAGAGTTAAGAATATCAGAGAAAATAAAAAAAAAGATCAGACAAAACATATTTGTACTTGCACACCACCTAAGCATCTTTATTAGATATCACATGAAACCTGTACATCTTTATATGTAAATTCTGTAACTGTCTACAAGTGACTTGTCTAGGATTCATAACAAGTAGACTATTTTGTGAGATCTAACAAAATCACACGTGAATCGTGTCTTTTTTTAAAAGAAACTCAATGAAATTTATCAAATAATATTTTGAGCAGCCCAGGTTAATGTTAAGAAAGTCTAATGTTTACGAATAACATTTACTTATGTATGTAGCATACTTCTATTTTCGGTCTGATTACTCTTACCTCTTGTATGACCACATAGACTCCAGGATACAGGGGTAGTCTTAAGCACCGGATAGTGGAAGCTTACTGGATTAAGCTCAGGTCCACTAGCCAAAAAGATGAAACGTCAAATCCTAGCTATGCCAAGGTGCCCCTTTGGTTTTATAAAGCAAGACTCTTAACCCTCATTCAGGTGTATGTCGTTCTGGATAACGGTGTCTGCCAAATGCTTTATATGTACTGGATCAACATGCCCATTTTCCAGGATTTATTTATATTATTAAACAAAACATCACATTTTTTGAGTGATTTCTCCTTCTGGCAGCTCATCTATTAATCATACATAATAATGAATAAATCATAACCTTAATTTACAAAACTACCCAGGGGGAAAAGCTGGTGAGCCATTTCAGTTTGACTTTTGTTCAGGTTTGTTCAGGTACCTGATAAATATGCTAGTTAGCATTCAATCTAGTTAATGGCTTGTCTTTCCATTATGTAGTCACAGCATAAATCATGTCATTACAAATAAAGTATGAAATTTGTCATAACTACAGAAATGAGATTTGGATATACGATAGGCAATTGCTTTGCTTGATTCCCATCCTGATGTTTTCACCTTTCCACTATAAAGGATGTCATTCTCCATTACGCAGGAGAGAAACAAGAACTGTGGCACATGACATTAACACCACCTGCTTCTGTTATTTATTAGCGCAACTTCAGATAAGTGTAATCTCTTCTTCAATCTAAGCAAATCTATGGAAACTTTGCTTCAATTTAGCACAAGACACACTACTACAAATGTGTATTAAAGATATGATATACTCTATTATATACCCATTAGCTAATAAGTGACCTAATAGTATAGTTTTAAATCTGGGTTCAGTGACTTTTTGAAACAAACTGGAACTGCTCTTCCCCCTTCCTGAATAAGTCCACATCATCTGAGAAATTAGGTTGATTTGGTCTCAGGGGGGAGAAAACACTGACACGGTTCTTTACCTAATTAATTCCAGTCTTATTTCATCTGCACGCATATTATACAAGGTTTTCAAATTTAACACCTATTATAAAGTGTTTGTACTTAAAAATACTGAATGTTACATGGTGTATGTTTCTGTACATAAAAAGATTATTTGACACCTAATGCTCAAGGAAATCTCAAAATAGTAACTCATAACTACTAGTTAGCACTATGCAATCTCTATGACACGTTCATAGTCTCAGTGAGTACTTTATTAGGAACATTTACTCGTTACTGTAATGATCTAATCTGTCAATTGTATGACCGCATTGTAATGCATAAAACCATGCAAATAAATGCCACATACTTTAGATATTTTTTACATATTTTTGTTCATTAGAATTGGGAAAAATATGATCACAAGGACTTTGGCTTGATTGTTGGTGCCAGAGGCTATTATGAGTATTTATATAAGTAGTGATTTCACCACAGCTGTGTTGGGCAGAAAGGAATGCCAGAATGCACAACTAATCAAACACTGAGGCAAATAAGCTACAACATCAGAAGACCATCTTGGGTTCCACCTCTCAACTAAGGACAGAAAGCTGATTTTGCAGTTGGTCACAGGCTCACCAAAACTGGATAGCTAAAGACTGAATGTTTCTGACAGTTGAATGAAATCTAACCCAATATGTAATTAATACTGGTTTGGGCCACTTGTGCTTACGAAAACTTTATTTAAATCATATGACAAACTAAGCACACTTTGTAAGACTTTCTGATTTATAATGTCCCTTGATTTTTGTGTATTGGGTCAAAACAACACCATCAAAATAATCTTTCAAAAAATATTCTGCAACTTAATAAATGTACCACTGAAAAAGTATAACTTCAAAACCAAAGTATATTTTACATATGGTAGACCAAATGCTTTTTTATTGGCTGGATTATAAATGTTTCACTGATCTGAATAGTAACAGATAATTAGCGCTACCCCCAATTTAATGCAGTATAATGGTGTCCTTTGGGATGCATCAATGTCTCACCGAATTGATTTAACGTGAAAAAGATTTGGGCTAACAGACCAATAATCTCATGGAATACTGTATAAGAAGGCAGGCCTCTGTACAGGCATTTAGGGGGCTGCATAGCTCAAGGTAAAAAAAAGGCACTTCATCCGCTAACCATAAATGCCCAATTTATGTTGTTCATAATACATCAATTTTACAGATGTTTAGAAACTGCACGTGTTGTTTTTACCACTTTTCTTAGCTCTGGATAAGATCTACTAAATAAATCCAATTAAATTCGACACCATTAAGAGGTACGTCCAAAACTTACGTTACCTCAGTGTGTTTTGGGATGTTAGACTGTACTGCTTCATCTTAATTAGCAGATAGACTTGATTTTTCACTTATATGTATTGCTATGAAACGTTAAATTGTAACAGTAAAATATCAGAAGGCATAATGATAAACATAGTCATTACATGACAACACAGGAGCAACAAAATGCCTAAAACAAATATCTAGTAACTTAAAAAAACAGAATAAAAGCAGATGCAGATTGCCCCCATACTATTGCATATAATAGAACTATAAGTTCTGTTTCTATCCTCTTCAGCACTATATACAGTACATACATGTAAATTGTTTTAAATGTGTGTGTCTGTAGCGCACATTATAAAAATGAATGTTATTTTAGATTTATGCATTTTATCTCATTTAGGTATTCTATGTATACTGTATTTTCCTGTGTTTCTGTGCAGGTTCTGCTGTTGTGATACCAACATTACCCTGCAAGTAATAAGACGTTATTTTGTATCATAAATTGCTTCAAAATGAAGCCTAAACCAAAATGTTCATTAGGTAAGTCCCATGAGCTAAACCCACACATATGCTGATTAATAAGCAGTATTAAATCCTGACTGTGGTCTTTCAAATATTGGATATTTTGGTATAGTGAATATAGTAAATATAAGTATACAAAAATGTAGTGGAACTATGGCATCATTTTAAGTAACCACACAGAGGAAAAAGCCACAGCATGTCACTATTGCATACACAATATCGACATTCTACAACATTTTAACATTTGCATAAAAACAGACCTATAAGCATAAAACAGATTACAGGGTGATGGCATTTTTAAAGTTTTTGTAACTTTTCCTACCTACAAAGAATGGAGAGGGTCCCCTTTGCAGAAAAGCAACCCCAAAGTATGATGTTTCCACCCCCATGCTTCATGGTTGGGACAGTGTTCTTGGGGTAGTACTCATCCTTCTTCTTCCTCACCAAACATGGCATAGTACCCTTTACTTTTAATAGCTCTATTTTGGTCTTACCACACAACCTTCTCCCATGCGTTCTCTAGATCATCCAGATGATCTTCAAACATGTCTGGATATTTTCTGGCACAAGCAGGGGGACCTTGTGTGCCTTGCAGGATTTTGATCTTCTTGTCATTGACCAGGCCCTCCCATGTAGTTCTGGGATGATTCCTGACTTTTCTCAAAATCATCCTTAACCCAGAGTGAGATCTTGCATGGACCCTCAGACCGAGGAAGATTGACAATCATCTTGTTTTTCCTCCATTTCGGAATAATTGCGTCAACAGTTGTTGCCTTCTCACCAAGCTGCTTGCCTATTGTCCTGTAGCCCATCTCAGCCTCTAGTGTGTTTGAGTGTGTGGAGAGGTGTTGTTTATTCAGATACCAAGTTTAAACAGGTGCAATTAATACAGGTAATGAGTGCAGAATAGGATGACTTCTTAAATAAAAACTAACAGGTCTTTGACAGTCATTCTTGCTGGTTGTTAGGCGATCATATAGTTATTTTATGCAATAAAATGCAAATTAATTATGTAAAATATTTGCAATGTGTTTTTCTGGATTTTTTTTTAATACACATTGAAAATTACAGACCTCTTCATTTTTTGTATGTAGGAAAACTTGTTAAATCATCAGTGTATCAAATATTTATTTTCCTGACTGTTTCAAAACCTACATTGAACTTTCGTATAAATCGTACCACTGAATGACCAATAAGACTAGTACCTAAAGAATTTGGTCTTAAATGAAAGATGTTAATTTAAAAAAGACTCTGGGGTTTGAAAAGCTGGCCTGCATGGCACAGTGCTAATCCTCAAACACGACATTACGGAATAAACATGTGCAGCTGAAGCTAAGGTTCATGAGTGGTTTGTCTCTTGACCTTTAAGAGAATCAAATGAAGAGTATCTGATGAGCCAGAGGCTATGGCCGGGTGCTAATGAAGATAAATAAAAGCAATGAAGCATTTAATGAATCCAGCAGATATATTAACTTGAATCATAATAGTTAGAAATAAGAATACTTTATAAATACTTCTCTGTTTGAGATGTGAACCATAGAGACCAATTATGAATGAGTAAATAATAACTGTCAACTGGTTAATTCAGTAATATTTTAGGAAAGAAAACATTTAAATTACTTTGGAAGCTTTGAAAAAGCCAAAAAATGGCATTTTTTCACAAATGTAAAAAAAGTATTCACATAGCAAGGAGCTCACTTACTATAAGCATTTAGGTACAGAAATCTAGGGTTAGCAAAACAATCCAGTCCCTTATATAGTATTTACATACAACTTACACACATCCTTCCTTATATTTTTAAACAGCTAGTTTACTTATAATACCTAATAATGGCTATGTGAATCATTGTTTGGCAAATGATGACAAGAAAAATGTCTGTAGTGAACAAACAACTGAACTAAAAAGTGCTGACCAGTGTTCAGAGCGCACCATATTCATGTTTTGGTTACAGAAACTTTCTGGGTCGTTTTCTACATTTTCAATTTCCAGCTGGTTTAATACGGAGAAGTGAGACCGTCGGACGAGGAGGGCTGACTTTATTGTAAAGACTGGCCATCCTGGTTTGTTGTCTATGTGCTGGATGGAGCATCACATCTTTATAGTGTTCAGTCTCCTCATACAACTCATTTATTGTAAATAACTTAATTGTAAAATGAACTTCTCATTTCAAGCCAATAAGAGTGTGAAACAGGAGGAGGATGGAGTATTCAGGGTGGTAGAGAGCACTGATATTTGTGTGTCGTGTGTGTGTGTGTATGTGTGTGTGTGTGTGTGTGTGTACGCGCACCTCTCTACCCTGGTCACTGCAAATATTTCTTGTTATATGTACTGTGCCACAATGAGAGGTAATTAGGAGAGAATGTGATGGTTGTATGCAGCAGTAAGGTGCCATTCAAAACTAACACAAAATGCTATTTCTTAGTTTAGATTTTCAGAGAAACTTTTGTCATAACAAATTTATTGGACTGGGGAAAAAAAAATGACAGAACTTAGAGTTAAATTACCTGAGTTTATTTGTAACAACAGTTTTGTACCAAGCAAGGATTACTTGAATTATGCTACAAGACTTGTAATGGTCAATATGTTTGTGCAATATAAAAGTGTTTAATGTGCTTTGACAATATGTGGTCTAAGAATTCACTTGAAGATTAAAATACCTCTAGAGTTAAGTTTGTTTGGACATACCTTCCTGCACTATTCCATACAAACAAACTCATTATGGCCATACATTATGACAGTTGTGCTCTTGTATGAGTTCAGTAATTGTGCCTTTGTTCGGTTTTGAGTTTTTAATTTTATGGAGCTAGTGAAGTTTCTATACCACAACATGAATTCACTGCAGTGTAAAATAACACTGGTCTGCATTTGAAAAAACATCGCCTTGCTGACCTAATTATTTTATTCAATTGAGAGGAGCTGTTTCCAAATATGAAGTCAAACAGTATTCAATACATTATTTTGTATTGTATGATGCAGCGATAGCATGTGATATATTTGTTCCATGCAATAAATTGGAATACTGTAAATTCCTATTGTTAGGGAGAAAATTTCTCTTTTTGGATACTCTGGAATAACTTCCATCTGCCTTGACGTCTCTTGTTCTCCTTGTTCTTCACTCAAAGCTCCAAGATTTGAGGGGAAGTAGTTCAGGTGGCTATCAAGGAAATGCAATTTGACTGTTTGCTCCCAGTCTTTAAAAAGAAAATCAACAAAATTTCCAGCAACATTTTGTGTAACTGCATTTGTTGTCCCAGAAGCATCAATATAAACTTTTAGGTTCTCACATAAAATTCAGCAGTGATAATTGTATTTGATTTTTGGAGTTTGGTTCTCATAGATTCCTAAGATTCCTTCGTATCTGCTGAGTGATCAATCGGAATGGATGCTAAATTACTGCAATTGTGAAGCCACACACGCTTTAGACTTCTCTTTGAACTGTCAATAAAAAAGCCTCCATGCGTCAGCTGCATAACTATCACATCCTTTTGACTCAGAGTCCTTTGACATCTATGCCGTGTTGAAGCTCCTCATCCATATGGAAATATTTCAGAAGATCTTTCTCCCTGTTACGATACATAAATGTGGTACTGGGAGCGAAAAGCTTCTTTTAGCCTTGAACCCAGTAACTCTGCTGACAACTTCAGCAGATCAAAATCTCGTACAAAGTCATTCAACTCAACTTGTGTGAATGGCTGGCATATTCTGGCAACAACTTCTGAGGCCACCAAATCTTTATTGTCAAAGTCTTTTGAAAAATTGAAATGACAGAATTCATTGTCGCCAGGACTTTAAAACCACTGAACATAGGTACAGGGATTTTGTTGTAACCAACGTTAAAGCGGAGGAGAGATTTCATGCATTTAATAATTACCATATAGAAGTAGCAGTCATCAACATGGTTTTAAACGTCTCGGCACACCATTGGAACTCTAACTCTAAGCTGAGACTTTTTTTCTTTGCTCCAGCCTCAGCTTTTTTGGTGACCAAAGTTTGTCCTGGTCAGCCAGTTTAACCCCAAAATATGCATGAAAGGTTTTTCATACAGATATATTCAGACAGATATATTTGTCCTTTGTATGGTTGATGTAAAAAAAAAAAAAACCCACAAATCTAATAGAATATATGATGATCATTCCGGCCCCATCCTCAAACTATTTGAGTTTTGGATGACATGTCATACAAACACAGATTTAACAGAGTTATGTTTGCTCTAAGCCTCTTGAATTACTGAATGCTGCCATCAGTATTCCTATTAATTATACTGATTAAATATTCAGCATATATTTTTGTGTAGCTTATCTGTCTGCACAATAATTATCTTTTTGTGTATTTAACATAATAATGGTAATACTGCTGGTAATACAAAACAAATAAAATGGTAATACAAGAGTTTATCAGTTCACATCTGACGTACTGATGTAATTTTTGGATTCAGGTCTGTAGTCAGCTAAATTTATGTACACCTGTGTAATTAATGTTTAGTGTCAGGCCAAAGACAGTTGTGAATTTTGAGTAGTATTTTACCATTGGTTATGTGGTTACATAGCAAGTACGTGGCCATCTGTTCACTATTTTACTAATTACTAAATTACTAATGTGAGCCTTCTATATGGTTTACAGAAAGGTATAATTTTGACAGGTTGAAAGCTGTAATTGTGTCAATATACTGTACCCAGGTTTGAGAGAATTGTGTCTTCAATCAATATAACCTTCAGGTTGTCACATAAAATCCAGCAATGATCACTATTTTTTATTTTTTTTTGGAGAATTGTTATTTTGTAATTGTAATTATATTCATAAGTTTCTTTTCATGTTTAACGCATTCAGCCCCATCTGCCTTACATCAAATGAATCCCACAATCTGTTTATAGCTCAACCATACTTAGGATGAGAATTTTGTTTGCACCATCTCTGCGCACAAGCTTTGAGCTTTGAATGTGAATTAGAGCAGCTCTGGGCGCTAAGTGTAGGCTGATTTCCCCTCTTAATGAATTGCTCTGAACAGGTTTTCCTTTAGAGTGTTTAGCTACCATGAGACCCACCTTGTCGTAGATCATAATTTCTGTTAAGTACTTCCATATCCCATATGTAAAATTGACCATGTCAGGCTACACATGGATAACAGGTTTCAAAGATAGAATATAGAAGTCAATAAGTAATTCTTATAAATCATGACTATTATTTCCTCCTAGTAAGTAAAGGATAATTTTTAGACAAATAAAAGTACAAATTTTATCTAGGCAATTAGACTCCAAAGTGACTGCTGTACTGATTCAGCATTAGCACCCCATGCAGTCACAACAGTGGGGAGGCAGTACTGTTGGCCATGAATGCTGTGTTGCTGCAGACCAACAGCACCCAGAGCAGACTACGCTCAGAGATCACCATATGCAAACAGACCCAAAACATACCTTCAGCATAGAGAACAGCACAGCAGTCAGTCATTGCAGGCTTCAGTTGACACTAGACTTGCACGCTATTGCAATACAAATCCGTATGCAGAATTTCTCGTATGTCACTGGATACCTGCACTGGTGAACACTTGCTGAAATTAAATGAATCCTCATATTCTTTGCAAAGAGAGTTGATAGTAGCGAGCCAATCTCCATAACAAGGTTGTTTGGCTGCTATTGGTTACAGTCCAATCTCCTCTGTATGTTCCATCTCAAGAACACCCCCACCCTCACACTCTATCTCAAATTAGGAGTTTGTGTTAATGCCAGAAATAACGTACAGATGTACAGGAGAAACATGTACTGAATAAGACAAAGCTATTCCTCAGGAAGCTCTACCTGCAAATAACCAGACAACTCTGCCATAATCACTCAGCCCAACAAACATTCAGCAAATTGCTCAATTACATTCACACGCATTCCTGATCTAATATAGTCTGATTTTAATACAAACAACTGCAGCTTAGAGCAGCTGCATACAGAGCACAAGGTGAGAGAGCCCAGAATTTGTTTTGTTATGATGAGCCTCAAACATGCAGCTGGAAAATATTAATCCAAACAATTAAAAGCTAATTTCATGCAAATTTTCAGTGACTGTCTTCACACACAACTGAAGTTTTGTCATTACTGACATTGTCATTTGTATGCATTTATCTCTTAGCTTGCATTAATGGCAGCTACACTGTGGCTAATTTGGCCACAGAGAGATTAGTCTACAACCTATAAGAGTCTTCAGCCACTACATTACTACACTGTTCATGCTTGCTACCTCCCAGGCAGAAGACATACTACTAAGTGTAGTTTAATTCCAAATATTTGTATCCTTGCTTATATAAACTTGTATAAAATATAAGAAAATTCAATTAGTATTAGTAGAATTATTATAAATTATTATAATCATGTGAATGTAACTTGTTTCCATGGCTGAAGTTCAGTTGAATTTTACTGGGATTACAGCATACCAGATTGGGTCTAGAATGTTGTATTACTCACCACTTAGAAAATATTTAGCATGAATATAAAGAAAACACATTAAAATGCAGCAGAAAATCCAACTGTGAATGCCACAAATATTAAGTAACTAACAACCTACAAACTGTGAAATCAAACAACCGCATCAATGTTTTTGGGATGCGTTGCACCCGAAAACATGGGATTCAACAAGCTGTTCAGATTTTGCTGTCAAGTATTTAAAAACAGTTGTATGCTGCCTTGAATAAATGTAGCTTTAAAAGCTACTGAGAGCTTCGATCTCATAGTATGTAGTATGTACATTTACATGTAGTATGAAAACTACAAATGCATTTCAGAGGTAGAGAAATTAGGATTAATATAAAATTAGGAATAGTAGTGAATCAGCACAATTTATGTCCTTTTAATGTGAGATTTATATGGGAGGTCAACTTAATAAAGAGGTGAGAAGGAGGCCATTATTCTCTCTACTGTCATTCTTTTATCCAACAGTGGGCATCTTTCAGCTCATGTATACATAGCATTTAACACATAACTAAATGATGTAGATTCTTTGCAACATATGCCTAATAGCAGCTTATTAAGGCAGATGGCTTCATGATCAGGAATGATGTCTGTACTCATTAGCTCTCAAATTCCTAGAGCAGTAGCTGTTATGTATCAGTTTGCAGGTTGTATTTGACTGCAACTAAATTGGGAAAACATGGGTAAACAAGTACGGTAGATAAACCTATCACATTTTTAAGAATACACATGGCCAATCTTATCATTAAACTATGTATATTTTACATTTTGCAATACGAGATAAATAAACAACACCATACATGGTGAGCGGATTCTTATGGAACCCACAAGGATCTCATTCGTCCAACATGTACACCATCATGCAGACATTAGAATCTGCAACATGTAAACGTTTAATTTCCCAATATGAGCAATTTTTTCAACTTTTATTATTCAGAGACCATTTGACATCTGTCCATTTGTACAAGAAGTGTTGTCACGACAGGCTGCAGCTGAAGCTTAGTCATGCTTCCTGTAAGCTGAGACACGTTATTCTTTCAGGCAGGCCTCCACCTGCAACTCATCCTCAGTGCTCTATAGTCACACTCAGGCCTTCTGGTCAAAATCAAAATCAACATTTAATAATCCTAGACACATTTCGTTTAACAGCGTTTGCTGATCATTTATCAGTAAAGATTTAAAAACAAAAAGAAAAAGAGGAAAAATCTCAATGTGTGCACTGTAGTGCTCTCCTCTAGATCGCATGGCTTAAAACTAAAACATGAACATAATGTCCAGACAAACAACGAGCCCATTTGAATTCAGATCAGTAGATAAGGGCCAAGCCTGAGGCTGTTGTTCCTGTTGGCTGTTATTCTCGTCACTGCCACCCCCACACATGCACAGAGATAAATCACATTTGCAGGCCTGGCCAGCTGCTCAGTAATCCTTTATGATAAAAACCAAAGTCTCATTAAGGTGTGTTCTAATGTTATAGCGAACACACTGAGTGAACTATGATCCATGGAAGATCAATGGTCTCTTCAGCCTTCTTGAAGTGTAGTGTTGGCAGGAGAAACAAAGTGACCACTTTTATGAAAGGTTTGTGCTTTTTAGTCTTATAGGGCATTCATTCTTTATGACCTTTGTTTTAACACCTGTCCAGTGCCAAATTGGTTATCACGGGGTAACAGATACATAGAGCACTGAAGCTGTACAAGTTCTTCCATTACTGGAGGTATAGGAACACTGTCATATGAAACATACATGGCATGCATGTCATGACAGGGAGTGCTTCTACGGTGCTTCTGGCTATAGCTTTATTTCTTCACTTGCCACAGTGAATATCTGCACACGATGCTTAATGCCATTATCTACTAACCCAGACAAGAGCATGAAATTCTCTGCCTCCTTTTTCTTCAGAAGATTTAGGGCTGGAAGAGAATTCTCAGCTTCACTGAAGATCTAAGCAGCCTGCCAGTGCTGCACATTGCATGACAGAGCAAAGGTAAACTGCTGTTTCTATGGTTACCAGCCAGGCTCGGTGTACATGGATGCCCACTGCAATTTTAAGCTGCAGAAAACCCTGATAGAGGGCATGAGTCCATCCACCCACCCACACGCTTGCACATACACTCACGCAAGCACACACAAGGCCACAGAGTACCCATAGACTCTCACAGTTGCATAAACTATGCAAACACAAACACCCACATACATCCACTTACATGCTCTGTGTGTGGTGAATGCAAACTCACTTTCTCAGTGTGTGGAAAGCACATACATACTAGCATTTGTAACAGAACTCAAATCATAGGAAAAGTGCAAGTTGTTGTTCAAAGACAACCGCTCTCTAAATTAGTTACATAACACCCTATTAGCCCCACTCTTAATCTGATGTGTCCAAGTCTTGCATTGCAAGTCCAATCTCCTCTGGTTGAAATGCATTGCATGCCATCTGGCCTGCCCACAGCGCCGCATTGTTATTTTTTACAAATGTATCATATGCACTGTACTGTTATTAATTAGCATATTCTTCAGTATCAAAACCTGAGTAGTTGTACGATTATATATACATTCGTATATCACACACACGTTCTCTTTTTAACTTTAAAAATGTTGAACAAAAAGAAAATGAAAGTAAAGATGTTGCCTATAACAAACTGCCCAAGTCAAGTAACTACTATATACCAGTGATAGCCCACTATGTCTTTGGTTAATTTTTATTACAAAATAATAGTTATATGTAATAAAACTATTCACAAATCTCAAGCAAGCCTTAAGTCATTGCTTGTGTGACTCGAGTTAGTCATTCAGATTCGAGTGGCCATCTCTGGTAAGAGCTACATAGAGAATTATATAGAAAGAAATAATGAGATGAAGACAGTCAAAATATGTGAAAATCTTTGTAACGATTTGTGAAATAAAAATTAGAGCCTCCAGTACCACAAGAAAGAAAATGCTCTTCTTCCTCCTGTATAATCAAGTCTCTGTATTCACAGTCTTGTGGTCAGTGTGTGAGACTGACGGAACATAAAAGAGGTGGTTTACGATTGTGATAAAGCATTCCAACCTAACCTGAAGTCAGGGCTACTGCTTGTGGCATCGCCATAGCTCCAGCACGATCCTCCCACTTGCTCATTATGCTGCAGCTACAGAGATGGCCTAGTCTTTAAATGAAATATCACTCTCTTAAAAAGCCAACCCAGAGACAGACAGTAGTATGTGGCATAGTAGAATGCATGGACCACTAACTCTTACAATTACACATCCACATGCCCTAGCTATGACCAGCCCGTTAATGTTGGTTGAGCAAAAATATCTTCTACAGATAATTATTACAGATAATTGAGATAATTTATATTATATTATATATTATAGATAATTGAATCTGGGATTTTTTTTAACTGTGAGACAAATCTGCTAACATTTTGTGCCACCATGCTGCCTGGACTGTAAACGTAAACATGTTGCAACATACTGTTCTGGGGGCCACATAGCTTGATGAACTGACTTTTTTATTGCTAGCCTCTGTCAACTGAAAATACCTACAGTGGGCATACATGTATTGGAGCTAAACCTTGTACGTTGTACGTGAACGTTGTATCACATGGCCATACTATTTTGGCTAAACAATGCATATATGTATATTTAATGACACTGACATCCATTTAGCAAACTCCCTTACAAGTGATACAATCTAAAAGTCCAAGGAGTTGTAGGTTAAGGGCCTTGCTCAATGACCCAACAGTGGCAGCTTGGCAGAAGTAGGATTTGAATCCTGAACCCAGTTCTTTCCTGAACACAGTCATGGTATCTGTTGGTTCGTTTTATTTAACACATGTACCATCGTGTCACCCATTAATGCATATTTAATAGATTTAGAAGACAAAAGTTAGTGATATATTGACATGTCTATAGGTGTGGTTACCAATCCTATCTTCCAACTGCTTATGGCAGTTTGTACACTTCGGAACAGTCAGAGAGAACAGATAGTAAAAGTGATCATTTCGGCAAACATCAAAGACTACCAAGACTCCTCCATGAAACTAAATGACAGGTGAGTAAGAATTGTTGTAGTTGTTTTTATCTGTAGTATGCATACCACTCACCAGTACTCTGCCTGTAAGAGTCTGTGCGGAGATCATGACCCCTGCCCAGTCTTTCACAGAGGTCATCCAGCCCACCTCATTAGCTGGTGCATCGTCCTTCTCATCCTGGCTCTTCACAGGCCCATCAGTCTGAACATTATTCACTTTCTGGACCTCCTAACAAAGAAAGAAAACACAAGATATCTCACAACGCGAAAACTTTGCTGTACATTGTACAGTAGTAGCGTAGGAAACATGCAGTGGGTGTCACACAGAAGGTTAGATGAAGTAATAAATAAATAAATAAACATAACCTGTGTGTGTGTGTGTGTGTGTGTGTGTGTGTGTGTGTGTGTGTGTGTTCACCCAAAACCTCCCAAACCCACGCTGCACACCATCACTGGTCTAAGTATGAAAGTTCAAGACAAGACTGCAGGCGACGGACAGTTTATAAAATAACACAGTACTTTTGTACTCGTTGTTAAAGCATTCCAGAAGACAAATCAAAAAGGACAATAAATTATCCCATAAGGAATATGGTCAAATAAATGAATTCGTTCCAGACTCCAGAAACTCCACTGTGTATAAGGTATTACATGCATGAATGGTGAATTTATCTTGAACACTATAAATATACACAGACGGAAAAAAACAAAACACAAAAAACAATAATTGGATCAAATAAATCAGATGAAAAATATATTGAGATCTGGTGCACGGAAACTACTCATATTTCTCATCTTTTTTTCAGGGTTTTAACTGGTTTTTTTTTTTTTGGTCGGCTGTCATCACTAACCCTTTAAATCCATGATGACCTATTTTGCAGAATATTGTAAAAAAGGAGACAGTACATTTGAGTGGAGATCTTTACCGAGTAAGATCTATAGTGAGACTGATGAATGCTCATATGTTTTGGGTGGAAGGGACATATGAACCAAGCATACAAGTTTAAGTAAGTGTCAAACAAATGATAAGCGACAAAAAATTTTCTTCTCAAACTGTTAAAGAACCAAACTGAAGTTGTATGGTAGTCAACCACCAGCCTAATATTATGTAGTTTCCACTAGTGCCTCCAAGTCTCTGACCCATCAAGCATGCAGTCCACAAGAGTCCTGAAAGTGCTGTGGTATCTGGTACCCAGACTTTAGCAGCAGATCCTTTAAGCTCTATAAGCTAAGAAGTGGCACCTCCATGTATCATGGCCTACATATGCTCAATTTGATTGAGATTTGGAATTTAGAGGAAAAGTCAACACACTGAACTCTTACACGTTTCTTAATTAATCAGTGAAAAAGCTTTGTGCTAAAAGAAGCCACTGACATTAGGGAATAATGAAATTGTAATAAAGGGGTGTACTTACTATACAACCAAGTTTGGGTAAGTGGGGTGTGTCAAATTTACATCCACAATAGTATGGACTATGGTCCAGGACTAATATTAGGACCTAAGGGCCTAACATCAATGCTTATGTGTCAGTGGTTTTAATATTAAGGCTGATCGGTGTATACGCATTTAAGAATTATTCACTAGGACTGTGGTGTTTGACAAACACTGCTGACAACGGAGACAACAGAGAACCTCCTGGTGCAGTGACCATGTTATGCAAAATAATCTGATGTTACCCACTAATGAGTGGAAGAACGTGTCCATATTTTCTTATCAGGGTTCTGTTCCCTATAGACTAATAATGATAAAAACCATTTCAGACACAGCCTATAACTGCAGGTGCTTTACATGGTCAACCAGTGTAAATGTGATAACCGGCACTAACACAATTAGCTGTTACTAGTGGTGCTTCAATCAATCAGCCACTGATCATTATCAGCCAATTTCCATGACAAAGCGGAATGCCTTTCATTGCCAATCACAAAAAACGATCACCTGTACTTTGCAGCTCGCAGAGATCCTGTGTGCGGTCTTGTGTCCCCACCATCCCCCCGTCCTTACACTGCACAAGCGTGAAGTGGCAGATCATAAACAAACTCTCATGTGAAGGTTTTACATGATCTGTGAGAGTAATGTAAAGTTTTCAACAAAAAAATACCTTGCAGGGAAAGCACAAAATGCTTCAACACAACTAATTTAATACGTAATTTACAGAACAAACACTTGGCGGAGTATGGTGAGTATTCAAGGTTCACTGCAGAGAATAAAAAGAAGGCATCTGGTACGTGATTGGTATTGGTGATCAGCACTCATGGGTGATCGTTATCGGAATCGGCAGCATAAAACATGATCGGATCATCCCTATTTGTTACGACACTTTCTAAAATAACAACTGTATAGTAGTATATAAAATATTCATATTCAAGCTAGTATTAAACAGACTCCTAAAAAACAACAAAATATTTAACAGACATAAATATTTACCAAGTAATTAGCCATGCATGTGTAAAACTATGTCTACTCCATAGCACTATTGTTTGTTTGCTTTAAACATGTCTAAATTACAGCTATAAATAACACCGCTGAAAATAAGATAATGTAAGGTTAGTTCCTATCTAACAACGTGTGCCGGCTATATGAATGTCAGATTTCAGAGCAACATGGAGCAATATTTTTGGTTCCCATTCATTTCCCTTTTTGGATCTAAGAGTTACCGTTAGCCACTGACAAACATGGTCATCAGTAAAAGAGGTCAAAGATTACTGACAGGGATACATTCCACAAAAATAACTACAGAATTGTGATTATTTCCCAATATCAATAAAACAGTTGAGCTGGCATTCAGTAACCATGTCAACCATGGACCTGATATAAAGTTAAAGTTGAACCTTTATATGCTAGCAGGAAGCAGTCATCATCATCATCATCATCATCATCATCATCATCAACATCAACAACAACAACAACTAAAGCTGGATTTGTATTTATGAAAAGTTAAGCGTCCAACAGAGTTAATAGTTATTACAAACACTGTATGTACGTAAGGTCTTTGATGTTGAGCTCTTCAGAGGTGGCATTTAAATCTCCTACGTGTTTTGAAAAATCCCTGCATTGTGGTCATCTGAAGAAAACGTAACCGACACAAATAACAAATTCAGTTTGTTCCAATGCAATCTGTTTAAATGTAGTACTAGCAACACCCTGCTTTCCCATATTCTGCAAATACTGTATGATTAGTGCTTAGCTGACTACAGGGATTATTCAGTCACACGGACTGCATTTAGACAATTAGACCTGTTTATCTATTTATTAAATATGTGGCTTGCAAAAAACTGCAATGGGTAGAGAACAACAGAGGTTTTAGTACTAAAGTAGATAAAGTGCATTTTCATATCAAGGTGGCAAGCACTGCATCAGCCAGAGTGCATATTAATTAGAATCTCAGGAGGGGGTTGATGCACAGCCCTTACCAACATGGCTGGGAACGCTTTGTGATGGAAAGTTACAGATTCTTCCACTGAGCACACCGAGAATCTTGGGAGTGGAACCACACTGTTAATTCTGAACAAGATGAAACAGCCAAAATAAACAGAAGAGATGAACCTATGCTGTGTTTGAGACATTTCAGAAGATCTGCGCTGTTAGTTTTCATTAAACAGTCATTATCAGCATTGATGGCTATTCACGGCAAGACTAGGTTATAACGATGCTTGACAATGTAGAGAAACCTGTTAAGCTAACATGTCTGTGGAATGAGGAAGGAAACCGGAGTACCCTGAGAAAACCCAAAAGGCATAAGTGCAAAAGTGCAACCCCTTACAGCGGTTAGTAAAAATTAAAATATAATAGTACTGACCATTGTTCAATTGAAGCATGTTGTCGGGGTTGCACTACTAGAAAGTTTTACTAGCAAACTAGTCATTAAATCGGCGACTTGTCACATTTTCCAAAGCTAAAGCAAAAAGAAATCTCTAGGATTATTCTGGAGACTCTTCTTTATTTACTTATTCATTTATTTTCATTAGCGCAGTTTACTGCTGACTGACAATGGCAAAGAATGTGTCAAATCAGATGTGAAATAACAGATCCATATGGTCTCTAAATTTAAATTTCTGCTTCAGTGCTTCCTTAGGCTACACTTAAAGACCTACACTTTTGAACCAGATCCTACCGCAACGAGATCCAGTTTTACACTGGTACCCCTCATATATGGAGTGCATCTCCAAATCCAGTACCTGTGTTTTATGTATAAAGTAAACAGAAAATACTAAAACACCAAAATGGCTTATTTTCTTTGATTGTAACTGGGGTAAAAAAAAAGATAGGAAAAAGATGGAAAAAAGATAGTTAAGACAATGCAAGTCTTTTTCATTAATGTAGATCTTGAAAGCTACAGTATTATATGTTGCACTGTGAGCACTGTTTTGTTTTTATGTTCCGGGAGCTTTTCACTCGATGTTCACTTGCCAGATGGCACGCTCTGTGTTCCCATACTTGATGTTTTAAAAATTAATCAGCGCTGTGCAGATTACTGTAGAACTGGACTCAGCTTTTCTGAAGTAAAAAAAGTTTGATTAGTACCTTTGCAACTATTAAATGTCCTAGTCGACTACTGTGTTGGTTACAAAACTCATAAATTCAGTATATTTTAGGAAAAATGATCGACTAACCCGAATAATAGTGTTCTTTAGTTTTCTCGGGCACCTGGTGATTAAACAGAATAATTTTTAAGCAAAATGTGAAAGCACAGAACATCAGGTAATCTGCAAGGACGTGTAAATTTCCAATTAAAAACGCTTCTGGAGGATTAACATCCAGATTATTGTCATGTTTGAACAATACGTTGCCCATAGGAAAATAAACTGGGAAAATTCGATCTTAGTCGAATCTGGATCTCTATATAACAGCCAACATTGTACAAGCTTCAGGATACAACAGCTGACTAAGAAAAACATATCTATAACCAGACACCGGAGTCAAAGTGGAGTTACTTATAGTCTCTTGTATCTTGATAGAGTTCTGACATTTCTATGGTATCAACTTACTTGTACAACACCATGTGACAGCAATATGGTTTCAGCAACAGATGTCAGGTTAGAGGGGACCCTCCTTTCCAGTACAGTACATCCTTCAGTCATCTGATCTGACATTCTTTTTGTCTTTATACGCATCTCATTCATTCATCCAGAAATTGCTGTTTTAACAGAAACCAAAACATCAGGGCACCAGCCCACCACAGCACAAATACTCTCTCACAGTGGGACACTTTTGGGAAAAAACACCTACCCAGCAATACATATAGAGTACCTGGAGGAAACCCACACAGACACAGTAAAAACAGGGCCAGGACTCACACCCAGGTCTCCTGAGTTGCAAGATGACAGCCTTAACCACTTTTTATATATAAATCTAAAATTAAATAGTATTTTGTTTCTTGAACAGCGAAGCAATAATTATAGATTATTGTGTCGACACAGGCAGTAGTTCAGCTAGTCTAATACCTTCTGTAGACATATCCAAGCACAAACCCTGATGCAGCAAATGGGCCGACGCTCACTCATACGTGGAGATTTTCAGCTGAAATTGGTCTACATTCCATAATGATCTGCCACAGAGGCAGCTGGTGTACTGACAAATGAGGTTGATCAATTAATAGAGTAAATAAACTAGTCCTAAATGGTTTGTATGTTGTTCATTAGATTGCTATTAAACCACACTGTTAAATAAACACACTGTATACACACAGACTTATGTATTCATGTACGCATCAATTATCGTCACCTATAATGATACATTGTATATAAGGAACCCCACACCAGACAAATGGCTGAGCACAATGTACTCTCTGTTTTTGCTGCTCTTTGAACGTCTGATGAACTTCCTCTTGCTGCTTGCTAATTTAACAAGTCGCAAATTACTCTGCTGTTTGCCACCCAGACCATAGCACGCCTTATTTATCATCTACAGTATAACTTCACAGTAAAGCCCTAATTTCTCTACTTCTCTACTATTTAGTAAAGCATTCTACACCTGATTTAACAGTCTAACACTGTTACAAAAGTCAATGTAACTACATATCTGTTAATGTATCTATCAAAGTAACGCTGTATATGTAAACGTGATGGACTTAGGAATCGATGGTTGCATAACTTCAGCTATCAGCATCCTGTAGGTGTGCATCCTGTGAGCACTGATGAAGGATTAGAGGATGATTAACCAAAAACTGTGCAACAACAGAGGAGCTACCGTCTCCAACTTTATATCTACAAGGTGGAGTAATTTGGGAGATGTGTCTAAAAAAAAGCACAGTGAGTGAACATAGGGTTTAAATTGATGTGACTGCTCCACTTGTACCAGCAAAGTGTGGAGAATGATCCACCACCCAAATAGGACCTGCACATTAAAGAACAGAGTAAAGGGGACAAACAAGGAATGTAGAAAAACAAAGTGCATCCACCTGGTCAGTGGAACTGATCAAATGGATCATGTATCCGTGACTGCATCCAGACCAGCCAGATAAAAATGTGTAAATGCACCCAAGACACATTTATATCTGAACATTTGAATCCGACTGTTTATAGCAATTTAGGAGGTGGCTTGATGTACATTGTAGCCACACATTAAATGAGCAAAAATGCATCTGTCTATGCCAAGACGCATCTGATTGTCAAAACTATTGCCATTATTTTGTGGCATACCACACATCATCTATGGTACATTTTCTCAAAGTATCTTTACAATATAAAGTCCAACCATACATGGTCGAAAAGAAACATTAATACAGGGGAGAAAGAGAGCTGGTGAACTCAAACTTTGACAGAAAAAAAGATATGAAATATAACAGATATCACTGTCCAAAACAAACTGTATCACCGTCTGCTCCCACAAATTAATTTGTGACCAGCTACACTTGTTACAGCATCAACCTCGTATTACTCATATTTAACATCTAGCTGCTTCATAAACACTTACCTATTAAGTTTATTCACTTTATTAATATTAAGGGAAGTCATTGTCAAACATCAAGTCATTAGACAAAAAGAATTTACAAATAAAAAAATCTGCTCACAATACAAGAAGTCCAGTGTTGTGAGCTGATATACATATTATGCAAGATAAAGCAATTCGTTTTCAATCTGGCTGACTGGAGATGCAATTGACAATTAAGTGTACATGCTTGTGGTTAAAAATATATCAGGATATAATCAAACTACAATATGCATGAAAAGACTGAGTGTAAACAGGGACTTAATCTCACCCTCAATTTAACAGCTCATCTTAATCCTTCTGCCACTCACAGTAACACTGGACCATTTTCCTCAATAAATAAATGACCAAGTATAATATTTTTGTCTCATTTAACTGAATTCTACTTGTGTGAAAATTTGATCATGTCTCAGGCATGTCACTGTGTAAAAAGTATTATGGGGTTCATAAACAATCACCACTGTATGTGTTGTACAACAAATGTGCTCCTTAATCTCGGCAGTATTCTCTTAACATTCTGTTCAAGATTCGTAAAGGTAAATTGTTTCATTCCAGACTGGATGGCTCCTAGTAAGATTTTACCCTGTAACATGTATTTTCGTGTCTGTACACAAGAAGTCTTAGTCAGTTCTGAGTTGGAGGAAAAACACAATTTAAGCCTAAAGCAGACTCAGAATCTCTAACTCATAAGTCACATCTAGCAAAACCTCAGGGTGGTGCTTTTCGAACAAATCCAGATTCAGACCAGATTAAATTTTCAGTGGGACCTGGGGTTCTCCAGCTTGTGCAGGTTTTACTATACTGTCTCATTTAATCTCTGGGTCAAAACTCACAATGTTTTCTTCCTTCTGCCTTAAGAAAACAAAATGACCTACTGGCTTTCACTTAACTCGCCATTGGCTGATCATTCATTTTGAAAATGCTTCTGACTAATGCAATTCACCATATTAAGTCATCTAGCATAAATAAATAAGCACAATTATGGAGCCAATATGCTTCACTGTATACATCCGTCTGTTTCTCTATACAATGGGAGAAAATTCATTACTTCATTAATTCATATACATTTTTCTCATCCGCTTAATACCAGTCAGGGTCGCGGGAACCCTAACCAGCAGCACAGGGTGCAAGCCAGAACCAAACCTAGACAGGGTGCCAATCCACCGTAGGGCACAGACACATACTTAAAGCACTTTGGAGAGACCAGTTAACCTAATACACGTCATTGGAATGTGGGAGAAAACAGGAATCTCCACACAGAAAATCCACACAGACACAGGGAAGTCATGCAGACTCCACACAGGCAGAGACCAGGGTTAGAATCAAACCAAGGATCTTGAAGCTGTGCTAAATATTGTGCCCAATCAAAGAGCACTGACATGAATCAACTATTTTTAATTAACTATTAACTGATTAATGTGTATCACAGCTTTATTTGAGTTCATCCAACAGTTACAGCTAGATTCCTTCAAACAGGATGATTCAAGAATGGTCTCTCTATATATGCATATATAACGGTACATATCCTAATGCAATATGTAAGGGAGTGAATATTAAATTAAGCACCTTAAGAAAAACATAAAAGGTTTATTTTTATTAATATGATTAGAGTATAACGGGCATTCTCTAATGCAATTTACAGTATTGAAACAACACTGGAGGCGAAACATTACACAGAGCAGCACCAGAACTAGAACACTTGTCATGTACTATACAGCGTGAAATCACATATTTTCAAATATATTGCAACACCCTGAACAAGCCTTTAAGCAGATGGCAGAGTGGCATCATAAACCTTGCTTAATACACATTGGATATGTCCAGCCAGAGAAAACTGATCATTACGTTTACAATAAGTTTTATCTGGCAATGGGAAGAAGAGTCAAGTAGGCAGGGCCATGTATTTATTTATGCTGCTAACAAACAGCATGTTGGGCTTATCTGGACAATATAAACAGGAAACTATTTCAACCTGACTTGAGCAGCTAGCTGTGAGGGAGCGAAGGACTCAAACAGCATGCCATGGGATACTCCATCTGCTATTTTTACACCTGTGATGTCAAAGCCTTAGCCTCAGACTATCTCCCCCATCTTTCTCTCTATCTCTTACTCTTGCTGGATGCATGCAACGTCATTAAGGAATGGGGAGAAATTAGGACCTTGATCCTTGGACCTTGTTTAGTTAACTAACTGGCTGCTGGATATTTCAAACATTTTTGACTATTTTAAAGTTAATCACATGCCTAACGTCGCTTACCCTTATAAACTGAGTTTGATCATTACCCATATTTAGAGGCAGAATAAAATGTTAGTGTATCAGAAATATTGATGTAATAAACTCTGTCAGCATGTGCCATCCCTGACCTGTACTGCTAGGCAGTACTCCTAGAGTGCACAATGTTCCTTTAAGAGATGTTAGGCTTGCCACATTTTTCAAGCCAGTAGGCATGCCATATCGTTGAGCGTCACATTTAGAGGACAGCACAAGCTACTCAGCAACATGACACACTTTGTAAAGGACTGTGACCTCTAATGTCCTTCCACTCCCAGGAATAGGCCCGTTGCATCCTCCCCAGATTTGCATTCAAGGACGACATGTGGGGCAGAAGGCAAATTTGGGCTCCTCTATATACACAAACAGATTGTAAAAATGCTGCTGTTAGCTATGGATTTTATGAAGCAAGTAATCAGCTGAAACTAAGCTCTGCATGATATATTCAGAACCTCCACTAATAATGAATGGCAGTGAGCAAGTCATGTGACCTAGACACTCCTTACACGACATGGCTTCAACACAGCTGTTACAGCAATTTCCATTTATATCACCGGGGAAAACTGTATTCCACGAGTTGCTTTATTTTTAGCTTCACCCGGGAGTGCAGAAGAAATCCAACATGCTCTGCTCCCTCCTGCCCCTTTTCATAATTGTTATAGTTACCCAGTATCAGAAGGTTTTGGAGAGATTCAAGAAAAAGGTAAATTGACAAAAAAAAAGTTAACTAATCCTAAACCCCCAGAAATACCTACAGGAATTGATCAGTGCAACACTAGCCAATAGCAGGCATTTGCAAACTTGTGTACTATACATTGCAAGATCTGCAGGTTAAAAAACCTTTGTCTGGTTTCATTTGTCTTACTCTACGAGTTCGGTAACTGTCAGATGATGGGAAGACCCAGCTAGTGGGTGGGAGTTGCCACTTGACAGTGTAAATACATTCAAATGAACAATTAGTGTGTACTATTTAACACGCATGAACAGAAGGAAACTATATTTACATTGCACATAAAAATTAGGAGAGATTTCAAAATGAATATTAAGCAATAAAAAAAGCAATAAAAAAGCTTTTTTATTATTATTAAACATCAATCATTCAACAGATCTCTCTGTAACTAATTAATAACTGCCCCGGTGCTCTCAGATAAAACCGCGATGCAGAATAACGTGGCTAAATAAGGAACAGGTTATAGACATCTGTATGTACTGATTTAATAATCCTAATGCCTTATGTTTTTCATAATGATTTGGGGGTTTTATTGAATAAAATAGATTCTCTTTATTGTCATTGCACAAATGAAGTTTGTAGCTCTTATACTGAAATACAAGAGTGACAAAAGGCAATAGAATTACAGTTTAATGGATATGAAAGAAAAGCACTAAAATAGTACAAAGTGTTCATATACTGAGAATACTGCAACAGTTTAAATGAGCAAAACTAGCAGCAAAAACTAGGTCAAAATGGAAGTCAAAAGAAACATATGGGAGCAATGTCACAGTAGGATGTAGGTATTTTCATCATTTCATATCATCAGTATAAGGAAAGGGGAAAAGACAAACAGAAAACGTGTCACTCTGAAACCTCAGAGTGTAGAATTAATTGCTAAGGATGCACTAAAATGTTACCACTAAAAACATCAACATGGTTTTTGCTTGTTATCCAACAGTACAGAAATACTTGGCCATTTTTAAAGGTTACAAACAGGACAACAAAGTAAAACAATCAAGGACATCAGGGTTAATTTCAAAACATTTGTATCCGCTTCTAGGCAAGGTTAATTAAATATTTAATTACAGTTTGTTTGTTTTTTAAATTATTTTTAATATTATTATTTAGTTTGGTCTAATTATTGACCTAGCATATAGATATTTGTAACTAATTAATTTCTCTTTGCCAGTGGCAGCGTGAGCCTCTCTAATTCGATCCCACCTCTGGCAAACACAGATCTGTCTGTTACAGGGTTGTGTTTCTTTTTCTCTTTTCCATTACACTATTTAGACTATCTACGAGTTTATGGCCACCTCTGAAGAGCTCTATAATTTCTGCATGTAATAAATGTTGAGGTGTTCTTTGAGATGCTCAGGATGTTCAGGTTTGTGAACCAAGACACATTTCCAAAAGGCAATTCACATTCGACAGTATCACATTTTACAGTATAGGCTGAATAGGTTAACACAATAGGTTACCATTAGCAGGTTTTCCATTCTTCATATTTCTGCAAATTTTGAAAATGCAGAAAGAAAAACCTGAATGGAAAAAAATTAAAACATTCAAAAACAAAAAAAAAAAAAAACACCCAAATATCGCAATAAATATTTTATATTAGGTTAGGACAAGATGAAAAAAGTTACAATATCGCTATAGCCAAAATGTGAGGGAAAAGATGAAAAGATGTTAAAGGCAGCTGCATCAGGCTTCAGTCCTCATCAGGTGGACAACTGCTCTTACTCACCTGTGTCCACAAACTGCAACGAACACAGTCATTAATATTGAAATTTTATGCTTGATTTGATGCCTTCCCTAATCATGGTACTCTAAATCAGGGTAATCTAAAGTCTATTCTCATAACTGTAGTTAATGAAAACACTTAATTCACATTTTTTTCTGCTGACATTTTGTAAATGCATGTAACATTTGGGAAACCTTTGGATAAAGGCCAGTCTATTGTATCATTTCTGTATCCTCAAATTTTACACCCAGTGAAACAGAAGGTCATGTACATGTTTGTTTAAAGCATGATTCACAGTCCCTGTGAATTTAGCTATTGTCTTTTATTCTACAACCCCAAACCCAATGAAGTTGGAACATTGTGTGTAAAACATAAATAAAAACAGAATACAATGATTTGCAAATCCTTTTTAACCCATATTCAATTGAATACACTACAAAGTCCAGATATTTAAACTGTTAATGTTAATGTAGTGTATTGAATATGGGTTGAAAAGGTATTATGTTTTTATTTATGATTTACGATTTATGATAATGTCCCAACTTCATTGGAATTGGGGTTGTAAAACTGAATGTAACACAATGAAGAAAGTAAGTTACCATATACATTTCATTTTTAAATAGACTGTGCTATTTCATTCCCTTTGCTCACGTTTTCCATTCCAATAGTCACAACCCATTCAGCCGCATAGAGGGTGACTGTGTTTTATCATTGCTCCAATAAACTCCATATCCTATCAAGCACATAACCCAGACAAGGGTGTTTGCACAAGTGTTTGGACTGATCTCATCTTTTGCTGGACAGGATTTGTATCAGTGTTGATTGCCTTGCTTCTGTAACTGAGTTGAGCAAATCCCTTGAGACTAGCATCTACACTGCTAGGTCTGCAATATTTGTTATAAGCAGTAACCCTGGGACTATAGTGGGCTAGTGGTTAAGATACTGGACTATGAACCAGAAGCTCCAGGGTTCAGATCCCCGCATCTGCCACAGTTGGGTCCCTGAGCAAGGCCCATAATCAACAATTGCTTGGATTATAAGACTATTAATTGTAAATTAATAGTCTGCTCTGCTCATTCTGCGCTGTGCAAATCAATGACCTTGCCTAAAAATAGCTTAGTATAGGCACTTCCAATTATTTTATAAAAAGGTTGAAAGTAATCCCTACTCAATTATATTAGACTAAAGACCACTGAACAGTGACGTCTGTGACTTCATAACAAATTAACTGCTATAATTACACAGATCACAAGTGATAGTTTTAAGACAATATAATAATTCATTATTATGTATATATATCATATATCATATATTTGTTAGTGGAATTCAATATTTTAAAGAATCAAATGCCCAATACCTCAATGCAATGCTGTGCATTCATTATGCTCCTTCCACCGAACAGCACAACCTGTGTGCAAAATCTGCTCTGAAGCCACAGACACTCACTGATGCCCATTAATTTCTGTATCGTGTGCTATGGTGTGTTTGTGTAACCAGTTTTATGAATAGGACAAAAACATACGCATACAGACAAATTGATTTAATATATATTGATTTGTCCTTGTGGCCCAATGAATACTCAGTTGTGGCTGTTTATTGTGTTCATGACAGTTTCTTTATCTTCAAGTTGCTGCAAAGCTTCGAGATGTGTTTTGAATCATTATCCTGCTGCTTAGTGGTCTTCACGACTTTTGACTTTTGCTGACATTTTAATCTGACTGGTGTTTAACTCATTATGGTTATCAATGTATGGTAACTATGCTCAATTAGCAATTCAGAATTAATTTTCTATTAAAGTTTTTGAGAAGCATAGATGTACAAGTGCCTGCATTCATAAATGCAATTTTCCTTAGGTCTAGTAAGCCAAACCTGGAGATATTATTATTATTATCATTATTATTATTATTATTATTATTATTATTATTATTATTATTATTATTATTATTATTATTATTATTATTATTATTATCATTATTATTATTATTATTATTATTATTATTATTATTATTATTATTATTATTATTATTATTCCTGGTGCTACTGTGTATATCAGTTGTTGATTTTGTCAAAGCTCTTACAGAGAAGTGGGAGTGAGACACCGACGTTGGCACTGACATGAACATAAGCAAACACAACCTTGGCTTTTACGCCTCGGCTCTCAGTGCACACCAGCTTCCAAAATTTATGTCATTCTGGCATGTGTTTATGGTCAGCGAACACTTCCTCACAGTAACATGACTCGAACGCTGCTGCCTGAAATAATAGTTCTCTTTTAAAAATAAAATATCATAGCTCTTGGCACCTTTTCCACTAGCCATCAATCATACAGTTACCTGAAAGCTTCTTATCATATTTATTGGCAGTGATACCATAAATCGCTCATGTGGGGATAGAGTCTGAATTACATGGGTGTAGTGGCGTGGCATGGCCAGGGCAGGAATATTACTGAGCTCAACTGTAGCTGCTCTTATTACTACAACCTTCTGCAGAGCTATTCCCTTCCCTCTGATGCACACATTTGAAATGATGAGATTGCATATGGGCCGCCCTTAGGGGTGAACCAACAGCGAGATGCTGAGCATTAGGCAGCTGCTTCAAGATTACAGGAGACGCATAACCTTGCACAAGATTATGTATGTTGTTGATTTAATAAATATACACTGATAAATTTATTAAGAATTATTTTCACAAAGGAAAAGGCTATAAAATGATATCTAATCGCAACTGAACCTCTAATAAAACCACTGGGTGATGACCAAAGGTGATGATGATTGTGGATACCCCCAGGCAAAGGTTGCTTTAGAGTAAACTTCCAATACCACACTCCTCTCACTAAACACTTTCAGAAGTTTTTCCATTTTGTAACCCTGTGAAAAACGATAGAGGAAATTCATATAGTGTTTTTTTTTCTTCTGGAAGCTGGATTTTGTAAGATTGTGTTCACCCCTCTGTAAACACAATATCTCAAAGTCAAACCACACTGCATCAAGCTTTTGCTGGCCTGTCACTCATGGACATTGTTCAGGCAATAAATAACAATGAACAAAAGCTAGCAGAGAGATATGAAATTTCAACAGTGAATCAATGCATATAAGAGCACATATTCACACCCAATTTCTTATCACACCCACAAAACACTGGCAGTTCAGGCTGTTACCATTGGCTGGTCACCAACAAAAAAAAAAAATTGTATACAGAGAGAGCAAACATATTGTTTTCCAACAGAAATATACTCAATGCTAATTTTAGAAAAGTTAATGTTCGGAAACACACAAAAATACAAGAATGACAATGGAAATTAGGCTATGTACTGTATGTATAGAGCTATTGTGCAAGCAATGACATTCTATTTAGTACACCTGTTCATTCAGCTGGTGTTATTTTTATGTACAAGTTAGTCCAGGACACTGCCTTCGTGCCTTTGAAGCTCTCTATAAACTCAATGTACAGTCGGCAGTAGAATTATTGGCACTCTTGGCAAAGATCAGAATCAAGATTGGAAAACATACTAGGGGAAATCTAATAGTGAATTCTAGCACATACGTTGCTCACAAAAATTTGGTGATATTGCAATTTGGGGGGGTTCACAATTTTTGTGAAAGTTTATATATTCCAAACAAAAAAAATATAAACCATGGTTTTTAATATTGGTCACTTATTAAAAACAACATAAGAACAATAAGACATCCCTAGAATACTTAATGAGAGAATATAGGACAACTCAGTTTGTGAAATACCAGCCCATTTGGCACTATCCATTCCACCTTCACTTGAGCTACCTTCTTTTTCCAATTCTAATGCTCGGATTGAATTTCAGCAGGTCATTTTTTAAATTTCTACATACTTAAATGCACGTGTTGTTGCCATGTGACTTTCTGATGTGAATGTTCCCACCTACAAAAATAGGGAGGTCTGTAACTTTTATCGTAGGTATACTTTAACTGTGAGAGACAGAATCTAAAATAATCCACAAAATCACATTGTATGATTATTAAATAATTAATTTTCATTTATTGAATTGATTGCCTATAATATATTATATTATTGATCGCCTACCAACCAGCAAAAATTCTTGCTCTCACAGACCTGTTAGTTTTTCATTGAGAAGCAGTTTTATTCTGCACTTGTTACCTGTATTAGTTTTTATTTTTTTTAATTGTAATTGTATTAATATTTGTTTTAACTCGTTACTTATATAAAATACACCTGTCCACACACTCAATCAATCATACTCCAACTTCCCCAGCACGCCCAAGACCAAAGAGCTATCTAGCGACTCCAGGCACCAAATTGTAGACCTGCACAATGTTGGGATGGGCTACAGGACAATAGGCAAGCAGCTTGGTGAGAAGCCAAACAACTGCTGATGCAATTGTTAAAAACAAGAAGAAACACAAAATGACTCTCAATCTTCCTTGCATCCATGGAAGATCTCACCTTGTGGGTTAAGGATGATTCTTAGAAAGGTCAGGAATCAGCCCAGAACTACACAGGAGGACCTGGTTCATGACCTGAAGCTGAGCTTGGACCACAGTCTCAAATATGACCATTGGTAACATCATGGATTAAAATCCTGCACGGCACACAAGGTCCCCCTCCTCAAGCCAGCAAATGTCCAGGCACATTTGAAGTTTGCCAATGACCATCTGGATGATCCAGAGGAAGCATGGGAGGAGGTTATGTGGTCACAGGAGACCAAAATAGAGCCTTTTGGTATAAACTTCATTCACCATGTTTGGAGGAAGAAGAAGTAGGAGTATAACCCAAAGAATACCATCCCAACCATGAAGCATGGGGGTCTCCTAGTTTGGGGGTGCGTTTCTGAAAACGGGACAGGACATCCTAACCATATTAAAGGGAGGATGGATTTCTATACCAAATATTAAGTTATGTTTTTCTATTGCTTGAAATAATTATTTCATGCAATAAAATACAGATTCATTAAAAAAAAAAAAACAATTTTTAATTATTTAAAATGTGATTAACTGGATTTTCTTTAGATTCTGTATCTCACAGTTGAAGTGTACCTACAACAAAAAATGACAGACCTCTCCATTCTTTGTAGGTGGGAAAACCTGCAAAACCGGCAGTGTATCATGTTTATTTTCCCCACTGCAGATATCCTGCTGGAAAAAGCCAACTGGAAGCCCTGCACATGAGAAGCAACAGAGTCACATGATAATCTGCACATATCGCTGATTTCTTAGTGTCTCTCTTACCACCACTAGGGCTGAGAGCCTATCTAATGCAATGGCTCCCGGAGTCATCACACCAGGAGTCGGGGCGGCACGTCACTCCACAGCAAACGGCCTCCGTACTCGAACCTGACCTTTGTCAGATCCCAAACTGAACCTGGCTTTGTCTCTAAAGACAATACAGTTCCAGTCCATAGAGGTCCAGGTTTCCCATTTATGACATCACTAAAAACTTACAAAGTGCTACCTTTAAGGTTTTGAACAATCATAAATAAGATAAACCTTGTGACTTCAGCCATGCACACTGTCAGGATGTTCTTTTTTTGTGCAAAACGCACAAATCCATGCTCCATTTGCTACAGAGAAGCCCATGCATCTGGGTGTGACTCGAAATGTAAAAAGCCATTAGTCGAGTGGGCATAATTTTTCACCCCATTCAAAAGAGCCACATGAACATGTCATAGTGTCTATTAGCTGGGTTTCAAGGACCTCACATGAGTTTATTCATGCACCCTTTGCTATTTAGACATGCTTCATGCATGGAACATGCTTCAGTCGCATTTTGTTCACAAGACTTTATGTGCCATTTGTGGTTTTGTTTAAAAAAAATTAAGTGTTAATTGTACTTAATTAGCATTTACTTAATTTTTAAATAAGGTTTTATTTAATAATTTATTGTGAGATTAAGCTAACTTACCTATAAATAATTATTTTTAAAAATAATTTATAACCTTTTAAAATGATTTTAACAAAGATACCAATAATCTTTTAACTGACAATATAAGTTACAAGTATAAAAGTATATAAATGATAAGACCAAATGTGAGCCATGTGAATCAGACTTTAAAGCCAGTCACATCAGGTTGCCATTTAGCATTACCATGAGGCATTCTGCACTGATAATCCAGGCTTATGTATCCACTTTAAGAAGGCTGTGAGAAGCACGGCAGTGGTACACAAAATGCACCTTCTTGATTTAGTTAATAGACACAATTAATCAATACTCGCTAAGTGCTCTTTATCGCAGTCATTCATTAAAGTAAAAGCTTGGAAAATTCCAGAGATCAATAAAAGTTGTGTGTGCTGGTCATATGCCTATCCTAAAGCATTCTGCTCTAGAAGCCATTTATATTACGGACTGATCCTCAAGCTGCACTAGCACCTCTTCCTGATGCTACTAAATCCTCCATCACGGAGAGGTGCTCAAAAAACAACAACTGCATGCTCCATGTCTATGTGCTCATTAAAATGCAGAACACTTTAACCGTAATAGCAGCAGACCATTTATGAGAATGAAAACGATTCACTCAAACACAGAGGACAGGAGTCAACAGACTGATGATAAAATTACGCCGGACTAATGTCACCCTCATAAGAGCTGTCCACTGTACATCTCTTGTCGCTTAGCAACACAGACCTGTATGGTAGACTGTAGGTGTGGGCACAAGGAGTGTGTGTGGGAAACGGAGAAGGAAAAAGGGAGAAATGCTTAAACAAGATGAATTGAATGAATCAGTCAGTGGCAAATGGACAAAAATATTCATTATTATGAAATAGCAGTGGTGGTAATTAGTTGCTAAAAAATACATGATATCTTTATGAGCTACTGCAATGTCTTTTAGACTACAGCAATCAACAAATAAACAAACATGCTCCCAAAGCTGCACACATACCTTCATTTCATTACACAGAGAAAATGCATTCATAATTTGATATTTTTGATAGATTTACTGCACATACTGTAGCTCTGGGGACAGTGGTAACTTGGTGAAAAAAAGACTATGTACTGCTTGTGAGATGTTTGTGAATTCAAAACCTGGCTTTGACAAACTGCTACTGTTAGGTCCTTAATCCTCAACTTCTGAGCTTTGTTTATCTTGATACAAGAATCTTCAAAATGCTGTAAATGTAGGTGTAGAAACTGTAAACTTTTTTTCATAATATAATGGCAATTAAACAAATTCAAATTTAAATGGCCTTATCCAAGTTAGCTGTATATGCCGATAAAAAATAAGCACTAGACTATCACCAGTAGCGTTTTGTTTTTTTTTTAATAGGGAAGCCCTTTTTACAAAAATTAGGGGATATTTCAAAATTAATATGAAGTTCATATATGAATATGAACTCATGTTCATGAAACCAGTTTGAAATTACTTTGTAACATTGTGCATATGTGTATAACATTGTCCACGTAAATGTATAAAAGGTACCCTTTGAAATTTAATAAACAAGATCATCAGAATAACAAATGTAAGTCAAAGAAAAAGTAAATAAATTATGCAAATTAGATGCAAACTCAATTATGCTGATTGAATAACAAGTGACATCTTCATGTGGGTGAACAGAAGCATGTCAAACTGGACAAGAGTACCACACATTGACTGTTCAGTAGGTGTATGGTCACCCAAGACTGCCAAAACAGTGATGGGGTATTGTCCAGCAGTTCTTGTGAACTTTGTGAGTTTTTGAACCCTTAAATATTAGTACTTGGTTCTGTGAACCTTTGACTTTAGTGCGTGACATGACCACCTTGTTTAACAATGACACGGTGCATCCAGTAAAAGAAACGAGAACTGTTCAATAAACAACGACAAGTGAACTACCCCTTCCCTGGAAACACTAACATATATGAATGACTAGTACAGTGATATAATTCATAATTTAATTTGCTTTTAATGATTAATGACTAATCGAAGCATTTACGATACCTGAAAGTGTCTTGTGGTATTTGACACCAAATATTATCGCCAGATCCATTATTAGTTATTGGCAGCAGATCCTTTAAGACCTGTAAGTTGTGAAGTGGATTGAACTTGTTTGTACAGCACAATCAGTCCTACAGATTCTCATGAGAGGTGTACCTGGTCTACAGCAATGTTTAGATAGGTAGTGTCAAAGTTTTGCCATCCACAGGAATACCAGGAATTTAAAAAAGTATGAAGCAGACCTTGAGCTGCTGTTGGTAAAACTATTACTTCATCACTTTGGCAGAAAATGTGTGTTGGAATACCAGAGTGTGTTGGAAGAAAGTATGCAATTATGGCCCTCTGATTCAGTGCTGTTAACCAGAAGTGATAGAGAAACACTGAAGTCAAACACTTGACATTACAGATATCACTTGAAGAGACATTGCCTTGAGGTATTACATATGGCTGAAAAAAGCAAGTGGGGTATCAGGGTAAAAGTACTTGTGCAAATAAAGGAATATCTCTTCTACAGAATAGTTCTTTTTTAATATATTGCAGGTTTACACATATGGATTCAATTACACAGTATGAGGAGACAAAAACCCTATAATAATTAAAGGCTTTATTATACATGATGACAAATAGAGAACTGGAATGTACATTCCAATTTTATGGTAAATGTGTCCATGTAAAATGTAAGTAAACCATGTAAATGGTTTGAAGCGAGATTCTGTTTAAAGGTGATTATA
>JAUZST010092493.1:0-19313 GCA_034779995.1 Parotocinclus haroldoi
AGTTCTTCAAACGTTGACTGGAATTGAGTAAGAACTTGTTTTTTACAGTATTATTACTTCCCATGCTGAGTATCTATGCATTGTGTTGTAAATCGTTTCCAAAAACTTGGTTGGAAATTAATTTTTCAGTGAACAAAGTTGGTAAGCAACAGTAGTTGTACGTTCGCTATACGTGTAAATCAATAAGGTTTAATAAACATTTAATATGTTACATAAATTATAGCACGTCCCGTCTTATAACATAGGACATGTTCGATTAATTGGACCAGCCGGTTATTAGGACCAAAATGATCGTGTCCTGATGTGCTCCCATTAATCCGAATCGATTGTGTATTCTTTTATTTTATTTAATAAGAAATTATTTCGTATGCATTTGATTCTGGATGCAAAAGACCCATGTACTTGTGTGACAGCGTCGGGAGGCCGCCCTATACTCAGTACACTATACGTGGCTGGAGAAAATTGGCGGAGCTCTATATATAAAATACGGAAGTGTTTGGGGCTAACCACGTTGTTAGCTTTGGACCTGTTATCCAGCGAGATTCTGCATTTACATTTGAAAACCTGTACTTACATTCATGTTAATGGTTGCTTCCCTTCTATAATCGTCCCGGCCGGGTTTGAAAGCGAGAGCACAAAGACTGGAAAACTTTCACTGCATAGCACGAACACGGACACACACGCCATCGTACTCTACAGGCCTTTATTAGAAGTAGCCACACTGCCTCTGAGCATAAACCATTACTTGCACTTCTAAGGAATTGCATTTTATAGATAACTATTCAAAGTACACTACATGCCCAAAAGTATGTGGACACCCAACTTCTGCTTATGGCATTAAAACCATTGTTGTTAATACATCACAGGCCTCTGATTGCTTCTACATTCCCCTGGAAGGTTAGATACTGTGAGATTTGTTTCTGTCAGTTAGCGAGTGATGATGTTGTATATGTTATAAGGCTTGCTTATAATCATTCAAGTTCATCCCAAATGTGTTGGACTTGGTGCAGCCTGGGCACGGTGCAGGCCAGTCGAATTCTTTCAGATCAAACAGCACTTTTTCTCTTGAATGCTGAAGCATTAAATTCTACCTTTGTCGGAACAAAGCATTCCAGCACAAAACACGCAAACGCAGGCTCTTACCCTTGTTCCTTCTCCACAAAACTATTATAATTCTTGCATCTGGCAACCTCTGATTCATCTATCGAACCGCCAGCTGTTGAAGCCAATTCATCACGCTGAAACAGGATTTACACCTCCCCCGTCGACGCTTGGCATTGCGCGTCACAATTTTAAGTTTGGGCGCCGCTATTAAGCTATGGAAGCCCATCCCGTAAGGGTCCAGACGAATAGTCTCAGCTTGGTACTGATGCTCCAAATCAAAGATGGATGAATGAATGTTCTGTTTGTTAGAGCATGTAGAGGGGGTCGGTGGTAACAGCCAGCTGCTGGAAACAGCAGTTCCTGAAAGCATGGGTTTAATTCCCAGGTGGGGCTTTTCCAGGTTTTATGGATTCCCGCTATAGACTGGACCGATCCAGGGTTTACTATTGCCTGTACCCTATGAAGTCCGGGTTAGGCCACGATAAGCAGGGTAAAACAGGGCTCTTTAGAACTTGGTGGTCTTTTTCTGTGAAGCTATGTGGACTGGCCTGTGCTTCCTCCTAGAAGGTTCCACCAAATACAGTATTTAGTACTACAGGGGAGATGTACCATTGCAGGAATTTTTGAAAGGTTCGGACTTGGCCATGGTGAAAGTCAGTGAGTTCTTAAGTATGACCGGTTACGTTGTGCGTCCTGCCACAGTAGCTGAACACTAAGTGAAAGGTGAATCTTCAAACTGTTATTCATGTTGTGTACTTAATTACCTCTTATATAACACTGTGTACGGAAGCATTTAACAATTAACAATATCAACAGAACAATCGTTTGGTCAATGAAGGCACGAGACAAGACATAGCTATGGTCTACGTAAAACAATGGAACTGGCGGCGGGAATAGCGTCAGTACATTAATAATACATCGCAGATTAAATAACAATACATTTAAATACATATAAATACATACATACTGTCCAGTTAATTATTGCATTATAAACGTTACCCTAAGTGATAAATATGCACTAACATTTCTTTCCAGTTTGGCAGTCGTAACAGCAGAGCGGAATATCTTAGCTGGCTTACAGCCAAAGCGCACACGTTTTGTCTTTACGTGTGGCGGGTCGTTAAGGTTCAACTATTTTTCAACGTCCTTGAACGAAGCACATCACGCACCTATTTGAATAACAGAACCCAAAAAGCATAGCGCATCACTGTAGCGAACGTAAAAAAATACTAACATAGTACAAAATTTCGCACTGTCCATCCAGTTAAAGGAAACGCTCCATTGTCTGATAACAGAAACAAAAAAAAAATAACACTGCACAGTCACAATATTCAAAGCGTCTATTGTTCACGTAGGTCTAAAGCCCAGTTCTTAACCTGACCTTTCACAAGTCCGTTATTGCCGTTTCTTTTTCAAAACATTGTTTTCATGACCTGACACTGTGGAATGCATACCTCTCTGACACACGGGCTATTTAACAAGAATAGTCTGGCCTGTTCGTCTCTTTCAATGGCTGCTCCTGTTGAAATGCAGGGTGTTCCTGTACTGGATTTTCTTCACAAGTTACGCCCTGTCTCACCACCACATTACACCACAGGGAGCATGTTTACACGGTTCTGGGTGCGAGCAGCGGAACGGCAGCATGCCACGGTAATGTTAGCGTGGATCGTCTCCACCTCCGGCTTGGCCTGTGCCTCCTGTCGTGCCACTGGCGATCAGGGTTCGAGTCCAAGCAGCGTGTGCGTTAACATGCCTTTAATAATCCAAAAAAAAGAAGCAGAAAATCTGATTTGGTTCGATTCATGTAATGGTACACATGCAATGAGTAATCTGATCATTGGAGCAAAATCCAGCTCTGTTTATCGGATTTCTAGATCGGAGTGTGTTGTTCACATGTCCATTGGAATAAGCAGATAACTGTAGAAATCGAGCTATGAATACAGAGCTGGTACGAGTCATAGCGTGTGCTGTGTTTGCATTGCAGGCCGGTGCATCAATAAGGTGCTCTTTAGTTCATTTGCTGTCACGCAAATGAGGTGAAAACTGATTTCCCTTCTCCCTGGGTGTAAATGTACAAAGCGATATATTATCAGCTATGCATGTACAGTATAAGCATTTTTCCTGCCATAACCAGTCCCTTTCCCTAATTGTGTGTCTAAAATCTTTCAGGAGAGAAAGCATGGATCCTGAACCCATCATGCCGTGCTGACATTACGTTTTAACTCAGATGGTTGCTGATGTTCAGGGCTTGCTGATAGACCTGGGTCACATCATCCATGTCCCCCAGCAACGAGAAGCTCCCATTGTCCCCGGGAGATCCTGGAGGGCTGAAGGTGACCTTTGATCCATGGAAGGGCGCTGCTGGTTGCAGGCCCCTAAATCCTGCCATCTGGAGCAGATCCTCTGCTGAGAGGCTGCCCCTGATGTTGGGCTTGGGTGAAGTGTGTGGCCAATCCACCGCCATACCTGAGATGCCCTTCTCTTCCCTGATGATGGCTCGACTCTGGCTCTGTTGGAGGTTAGAGTCCTGCGTTGCTACGGCGTGTGCTGAGTATTTCCCATTCCTCTTCAAGATGCCCTTCCTCCCAGTCACCCTTTTAGGTGGCGAGCCATTAGGCGGTGGCACTATGGTGTTTCCTAAAAGCTCGGTAGACTCGCTGCGTTCCGGGGACGAATAGTAGCCAGACTCTCGCTGCTGGTTGTTCTTCAGTATACCCTTCTTGGGCAGCAAGGGCATCATTTTGGCTGGCGAGCCACCTGCTGCTTCTTCCCTCTCTGGACTTAAGGTGGTCTCAGCGTCCTGGTAGCAGATGGTGCGTCGCAGCTCCGCCTCACACAGGCTTTGGGAGCGCTGGTCTCCGGTGCTTGAGCGCGTCTTGAGGATGCTTTTGGGCCTCTTCATGCCGGTCTTCTCTTCTTGAACAGCTCTTAAGCCTCCATCGTTCTCTTTCGAAGACCTCCTGTGACGACGGGTCTGAACCGTCCCACTGTTGTTTGCGCCGGGGTTGGAGTTTGTATCTGTGAGTTTGCCGGGAGTTTCGGTGCGACTCTGCCAGTCGATAAAGCGGGCAAGCATGGGCGAGCTGTTCTCCCGCTGAGTCTGACAGTCGCACACACTGGTCTTCCAGCCCCAGTTCACCCACCAGTGGTTGGCAATGTCCTCTACTGTGGCCCGCCGATCTGGGTTTACCATCAGCATCCAACGGATAAGACCTCGAGCATCTACCACGCACAGACAAGATCAACCATGAGCATCAAAACGCCTTTGTGGTGTAGAGTAGATGCCTGTACATATATAAAATAGAAAGTACCAAGTGTACCCACCTGATGACTGGGGTGGCTCCCTGTACTCCCCTTTACTGATCTGGCGTATGAGTCGTTTATGATCTCCCCCATCGAAAGGCATCGTGCCATAAACCAAAGTGTACAACAAGACCCCAAGGGCCCAGCTATCAACCTGCCAGCACAAAGTCAAACACCTTATCAGGTAAGATACACTGAAGAAGGTATATAGCAGCTCACTGTGGTAATGACCTTTCACGGAAACAGATTCAGTGTATAACTTAATATAGAGGTTACTCGAGGATACTGGTGGTATGACTGGTGGTTATTCAAACTGACACCCAAGTATATCCATAGAGGTCATTTGTATTGGAGGTCTTACAGCATACATGCTGTTCTGATCTGTGGCTCTAAGCCAGCTGCAATGTAGGCTTAACAATCAACATGAAAAAGCAGCACAGAGATTGTGATCCAGCCTAAAAAAATGCCAGATCGCTCACACAAAGTGTATCCATTATCTAAGTTTATAGGAAAGTGTTTTTGTTAGGGAAGGGAGCGGCGCAGTTCGTTGCTACCTTGCCCTCGGTGCAAGCTTTTAACCTTCTCGGGAGTTTTGAGGAAACAAATAGGACATTGCTCAAACAATGGAACATCTAATCTAGCTGTGGCCTAAGACTTTTGCACACTACTGTAGCTCTCAAACCACAGTCTGAACAAACAATAAACAATACTCTTAGTTCAATCTGTAGGCCAATTTAAAGACTGCATCCATTAAAAAAAGATGTATTTAACTGTTCAGTCACGTCTGCCCAGCAAACACCACTTTATAACATTACCAAAGCGGCCTTGTATCGTGCAGGGACAATGGGCAATGGAAATTACACTTAGAATCCACACCTCATGGCTTTTAGGCAATGCTGCTTATTGTCCATGGCCTGTTGACCCTGGTTAGCCAGAGGAAGAGTTGAGCAATCAGTTAGAGTTAAAGTGTACAATGGCTGATTAGAGCACAGGATGGTCCACTCCTGTGATTGCTGACCTTTCTGACCCAGGGGGGAGATGAGAAGACCAGTGTGACTGCTGGTACAGAACAGCCGAGAGGAGCCTTTCCCAGAGAGCACAGAAAATGTTATGTAACACAACAAAGCAAGAGGAATCTTGCTTTAAGTTTGAGCTTTTGAGCTTTTTTGAGAAAAGAAAAAAGGTTTGTACTGCGTGGCTTTTCTGTCTTTAGCTTATTGTACTGAACATTATACAGGTACTCCCTGTTTTCCAACCACCCGACTTACGATATTGACATTTTATGATGGGATTCCGATAATACGCATTAAGCAGAAACCGTACTCTAAATTTTGAATTAGGACGTCACATAGCGTGAGGGAATCAAGCGGCCGGAGCGATGAGTGCTTGGAAATGTGGTGAGGAAAAGCCGGGGTCGTGTGTCTGTAATTTATACAGTATAAATTAATACTCCTCAGTTTACAATGAATTCAACTTACGATGGATTTTTCGGGAACGTATCCCCATTGTAAATCATGTCTGTGAAGGCAAGATTATTGTTTGGTTATTTTAAACCCACTTATCCAGGTCTGGAAGAATCCAACGGTTGTCCTGGAATTAACTGGATGAATTGAATTGAATTCAATTGAACTGAAAGGGGTCCCGGTCCATCACAGAGAGGAGAGGAGGTGGCCCCCATACTCAGATGAGAGTGACATAACCCAGGTGGAATCAGCCGTCGGGGTTTGAATCCCAGTATGTGTGCTTGAGAAACTCCCAAATATAACATCCAAAACCATGGGTTCTAGCACAGAATTTTCTGCTCCAATAACCTTTCCACTTGCTTAGCTTTTGGAACGAGGCTGTGAGGTTGGATACTGCCTCTGGACAATGAGTTCAATTCCAGTTCAAGGTATCTAATTCAGTTACAGCAGAGCTATAGCTTTGTATTCCGTCAAATTTGCCAAAACATTTCTTAAAGCTCCTTTTCTTTTCCAAGGGGAGGAGGGATGTACTGACTTGCTGGAGGTGGAAACCAACATTTAATCTGTTAGCAGGGAGTGTGTCTGAATTACCAGCTCATGTAAAGTGATCACGCAAATGAGGGAATATACTGCTCAGAAAAAAATGGGGGATATTTCATTAGGGGATATTTCATATGGGGATTTTTCATTTTGAAATATCCCCTTATTTTTGTGAGCAGTATATCTCTACTTAGACAAACCTTTTCCTTTGACCTACTTGTTCATGAAAAAGAACGACTCCGCTTGGATGCAGCATTACTGCAGAATTCTGGAAATAGCTGAAAGATTAGTTTCACTCCAGCTGGCAAAAGCCTGATTGTCTAAAGTATGGGAAACCAATGGCTGTCCTGGGATAAACTGCCCGCCTCTCCACGCAGGGAATTTAAACCAAGTGTGTGTATGTGTGTACCTCACTTCCTCTGAGAAACCATTAAGGCACAAACTGACTGCTGTCTTTGTTTGGGTGTGTTTGGCCTCTTATCTCCACAGCAGTATTGTGTGTCTGATTTGATGTTGTTATGTGGTTACAAGTTCTTATTACCACCTTACTTGCTATGTTTTACTTGCTGAAAGAACGTCTTGTCTTCAAATGTGTTTTGTAAATAAAAACCTCTCGTTATTATCATGCCAGTTGTCACTTTTTGCCAGGGCTGGCTCGATACCATTTTATTCATGCCCGATACCGATACTGACAAACTGCAAACTTCAATATCTGTCGATACCGATATCAGACCGATACGCTGCTACCACTTCTTGAAACACTGGCGTTGCATACGTTGCACCCGGCTGTTTTACTTTTATCATTCTTGAGCTTAAACAACTCCACACAGCTGACGTCACGAGCACGCTGCTAGCTAACAGTTTTAACCCGACTTCCAGCTGTTGCTCACGTGACACATCTGTGTTCACGGCGTGTCCTCCAAATTGTACCAAAGCATAAACGTGATAGGACCTTTCTTTTCTCCCCATCCGATCTCCGATCCAGTGATTTTGCGACATATCGGGCCGATACCGATACAGAACAGCCCTAGTTTTTGCATTAAGTGACGCAAATTTTGTGGCATTGTTGTGCTGATGGTAGACATTTCTATATTGGTAAGGATTTTGCTCAGATTCAGAGAACTATTTTGGCTTTATTTTTTTGATTTCAAAGTTTTGTAACAATCATTAATGAACCAAAGCACATCTAAAGTTAGTGTTTTTTTCACATATAATCCGTTTCTCCTGATGCAGATGAGTGGCATAAAGATAATCTGTAAATGTACAAATGATGCGTTTCTATCAGATTTACATGTTCAGAGCAATATGAATACGTGAACACATGATCACATGATTCAATGTTAGATTGTAGCTGTTTTGTGAAGAACCAGTGATCTGAGATCTCCAGTGCTTACAGGAAATGTACTGAGGTGGGTTGCAACTGGTTTGCATTCAGGCTCACTTTAAAAGAATCGGTCTAATTTATGTAAAACAAACCAAAATAATGCACTATGGCTCACCTCTGGACCTCGATATGGTCGTCCATTCACAATCTCAGGCGAAGCATACAGAGGACTGCCGCAGAACGTCTGCAGGAGCTTATCTTTGTGGTAAAGGTTAGACAACCCGAAATCTGCTATCTGGAAGGAGGAACATGGTACATGCTACGACATTCATCTGAAACGTACCCTTATCCAGACAGTTTAAGATGTTTATACTGAAGATATTGTCTCAATCTTGCCTTTATATTGTAATTGTCGTCTAGCAGGACGTTTTCCAGTTTTAGATCTCTGTGCACCACGCCTTTCTGGAAGACAGAACCAGAATCATAAGCCCTGCTGTTTTCACATGCAGCTCTGACAGATCATTGAGTGTAACTCGGCATACGGCACGTCTCGTGTCTGGAGATCTTCCTCGGGGCACATTTCTGACAGTTACAAAACGCACATCATCATGAACATGACATTTTTCAATCTGAAACATGTTTGAAGCGTGTTCTGGTCGAATGCGGTATGTCACAGCATGTTTATGAAAAGCATGATTTTGTGGTTTTTATTCGGCCCACCAGGGTTACCGGAACGCCTGTACCTCAAACCCCCCTCCGCCCAAACCCCACGCGTACACACTTGATTAGAGGATGTCTTTTCTGTCATGCACTCCTCTGTATCCTGTAGAATGACTTCAATGTGCTGACCTCTGCCTGTGGTGTTGGTCTCCTCTCATGTACTGCTGTGCTCAGCAGGGCAGTGGCTGGAATCCCCCAGCGGATGAGACCATGGCGTCATTACCACATCTGTGTTAGTCCACTCATAACCTGCTTCCACCAGCAGCTTTCCAGTGAGCGTCACTCCCAGTACAATCTGGCCTCTGTTGTTTACGTCCCACGAGAGCGCTACTAGCTTTAATGTGTCCGATATTTACATATATATGAAAGGAAGCCGAATTTGAGCTTCGCTTAGCTAAACAATGAAGTCAGATGCGTTACGTATATAAAGAATATCTGGCCAATATGGTCGCGGTTCCACAAAACACATGGCAGGCAGCCACATAAAAATATGGTTAGTTTCAGATGGGAAACACAGGAAAAACACCCACCACAGCGAGTCAATGAGTTCACTGAACCATTTCGGAGAGGCGAGGCTACTCATGTTATTTTAATGAAGGAGCTGCTGGCAATGCTTATAAGTTACAAGGTTCTTACAGAAGCACTCTAAAACCGCTAATTCTGCGCATGTCCCCTTTTAGTGGGCAGTGGTGGTTCACTGGTTAAGGATCAGAGCTACAAATCAAAAGGATGAGGGTTCAAATCCTAAATCTGCCAAGGGGCTACCGTCGGGCCCTAGAGACTGTCTGGTTCGTGGGCACTGTATCATGGCTTACCCAGTACTGTTCAGAAAAGGGTCAGCAAAGCACCACCCTCACCCTCGAACCTATGTAGGTTCCTCTGGAAACTAATCCATTAGGTCAAGTGGCATCTCTAAAGTGCCCCAGCGTTAGGGTGCATGCATGTGTAAGCGAGTGATCTTGGCCTCTGTAACTTGAGCCCCTGATAAGGCACAACATACACATACACACACACACAACAGTTGATGTTTCAGGTGCCAGACATTTTGGTCTCATCTGTGCCAGAGCCAATAAATTGAGAGACCCCTTTTCCAGGGACGGGGTAGTGAGAGCATTACCTGAGAGACCGTTAAGGGTTTGATTTAGGAGAGGCCAGGATAGGCCAAAGAGGGTGAGCAATGAATATATTGCAGAAGAGACAGAGAATCTGGGACTGCGGTGGTCTAGTGGTTAAGGTACTGGACTATGGACCACAAGGTCCAGGGTTCAAATGCCATGAATTTCTGGATAAGGGCGTCTGCTAAATAATGTAAATGTAAACCTGGCACATGAACGAAAACGGGTCCCCTTGTGGTACACTCTGGACAAGGTGCCAGTAAATCGCAGGGCACCACAAGCTCACTTATTCACACTCACTTACACCTCGGGGCAGTTTGTATAGACGGTCTACCTGCTGGCATGCTTTTGGAAGGTAGGTGGAAGCCAAAGCATTTATAGGAAACCCCAGGATTCCTAAAACACAGAGATGAGATGCCAAACAATCTGTTCTGCTGTGCTCCTGTGCAGGACGGCATCGTTCCTACTAATTGATATCGATGTGGAGTGACTGGAGTAGAGTTCAGATCAGGTCTCATTTCTCACCTTGTGACAGTGATGCACAGCTGAGACGATCTGCCTGAAGAAGTGCCTCGTTTCTCTCTCGCTCAGCTTGCGCCTCTCACTGATGTAGTCGTACAGCTCGCCCTTGCTGGCATACTCCATCACGATCACGATCTTGTCCTTATTCTCAAACACTGTGCAGACAGAGAGAAAAAAATGCGCAGTTGATTATCGGGTCATCTTTTCTGAAGCTGAGCTGAATGCCAGACATTCCGGCTAAATTATTATCTATAACTGTGTCCCAACCCTCATATTTCTAATAGGTCCTGCTATGGCTTGGTGCCATGCTGCTGATATCCTGAGCAGCAGGATGGCAAAGATCCAGCTGCCCTGGGTTCAGTCATGAGCACTATAATTATAATCTGCCACAGCCAACAGGTGTGAGATGTGAAGTGTGTGTGTGTGTGTGTGTGTGTGTCTGTGTGTGTGTGTGTGTGAGAGAGAGAGAGAGAGAGAGAGAGGGAGGGAGTGAGTGACTAGTGAAAGTGTCCGTGGAGTGATGAACTCTTGTCCTAGGACAATATTATTGTACACACAGTCAAATACCGCAAACACCACATCTGTCACGTACACTCATACCACACTGCTTACACAAATCCACACACAAACATCTACCTACACACACACACTTTATATCTGATATACTGTGACTGAGGTACAATGGTTTGCAGTTTAAATGACCGTAAAGTGAATATGAATGATTTAAAATATGTATGAAAAGTCAAGAATTCACTGGGAGATTTCCAAATGAATATGAAAAAGATCCCACAGGATCTGCTGGATAATCTGATCCTGTCCATGCCCCATCACAGTCAGTGTGTTTTGACCCTCTTGGGTGACCGTACACCCTACTGAACACAACGTGGCGGCACTCAATCACCGTAGTTGAGTTTTCATCTTATTTGCGTAATCGAACAACTTCCTTCGACTCTCATTTGCTTTTCGGATGATCTTGTTTAATGAAATAAAACCAGACGCTTCTTTTTAGTCACTTCATATTCATTTTGAAATATCCCCTCATTTTGTAAGCAGCGTATAAATTAGGAGCAACAGAAACCCAATGATCAGAGGATGACCACGTTCCTGAAAATGACTGAGCAACCTAGGAGGAAAGCAAGCTATGCTAATTAGCAAGCCTGTTAATTGTGTATTAAGGTCACCTAATCATAATTAGGGAGTCTTTTTGTATGTCTGGCTATTAATACCAGTAGTAATAACAATGACCCTGACACTCAGTTCCCACTTGGTTCTACATTTGACCTAAGATCATATTAGCAATTAGCTCAACAAGTGGCTTCCTGTATGCAGTTCAATTAAATCCTCAAGAGCAAGGTTAGCTATAATATCAGTCATTTATATTTATATGGAGCAGCGGTAGGTGACAACCGAACAAACTTAAACAAATTTTAAGATGCCTTGACACACGGTGCTGGGAAACACCATGGCATTTGTTACACTGCAATTCTGACAGGATTACTTAAATACGGAGATTTGACCTGATTTCTACCTGTAACCACAACAAGAAAGCATATTTAACTTCTAGTTGTCGTCCGTGATAACATATTTGCGTATCAATGTCTGTCATGCTGAAAAAAAGTTACATTCAAATTCTGAATAATTACTATAGCGCTTTTTACAACCGAGCATTGTCTCAAACCAGTTTCACAATAATATATCATCTTAAAAGGCCAATCCCAAAATGAGCAAACCTAGGGTGACAGTGGCAAGGAAAAACTCCCTGAAGAAGGAAGAAAGAAGGAAGGAAGAAACCTTGGGGGGACCAAGACTCAAAATGGGACCCGACCTCCATGGGTGGCCTAGATGTTAATTGAATAAATAACTTCGTATATTAAATAATAGTAAAATTAAGGAAATAATTTCATTTCAATATCATTTCAATAATACAATGAAAATGAGTTTTAAAATAAATAACAAAATACATTTTTGAATGTTGAGTCCTCAGTGGGAAGTCCTTAGAGGCCCATCGTCTCCTAATGAGTAAATGATCGAGGGAGTTACTGTATGTGCTTGACCCTGTTACGCTGCTGAAGCAGCTTTACCAGCAATACCACGCTAAACCTGGCAGGCAATAACCAATACAAACCAACGCGGACCAGTATTGTACATGGACCTAGTACTCCAGCATACAGAGTCCTATATTATAAAGCAGAGTACACGTGTGACAAATAAACAAAAATCTGCTTAAAACAGCAGAATGATAAAGAAGAAATGAAATGAGACAGGAAGCTAAATGCAGGAGTTTATATGCTGATTTATATATACAGTGATTCACACTGCAATAGACTTAAACAGGTCAGGATGAACATTTTCAGCATTTAGCAGATGCTCTTACCCAGAGCGTAAACAATCTTACATCTTAAATCTGAGCAGCTGTGGCTTAAGGGTCTTGCTCAAAGGCTCATCCGCAGAACAGTACCACAATCGCTAGGCTGTCACAGTCCAATAATAATAGAGGCCAAGATAAATGCAGGCCAAGACGCATGACGTGACCATGTCCCATATCATTTTGACAGTGAACATCAATTCATATAAGGATCATATATTCTGAACTGATAAGCATCAAAGTGATGAAAATATGCTTTTATCAACTTTCCTAACATTTTCGTCTTCTTTACATTACATAAGCAAACGTTTATGGACACTCAAAATAATTGTGTCCAGAACATGGACATTAGTTTGGAGTTTGCCCCCACCTTTGCTGAACAGCCTATGATCTTCTAAATGGTCGTTATATTACATTTTGTGACATGGCTGTGAGGTCGGCTTCTGATATTACAATATTTACTTGCTAGCGTTTGCCATGCCAGTGCATGTTCAATGTGTCTGATGGAGTCATGGTTCTGTGCAAGCCAGACAAATTCTCAATCAAAGCTGGAAACCCATTGTCTATGGACTTGGCTTAAGGACAGGAGGGCAGAAACTTGAAGAAATGGCTTTTTCGAAACATAAACCTATAAACGTGTCCCGTCTAGAGTCAGTGGGGTATCAGTACAGCCCTTTCTACTGCCATTGTTTGTCTATTGGGAATCCGGAATTAAACACTTTATATTGTGAATAAGCTACGAGTTATTGTTGCTGGAAGAGCAGAGTTATTTTATTTTCAGTAGTTAAAAGGGATGTCCACAAACCTTTGTCTATATAGTGTATCTTGCTCTTTGCTAAATGTTTGCCACTCTTGAGTTGTTTGCTTACTTGAGCTCATTCATATTAGATGTGGGCAACTAGGTATGTTCTTTACTGGCACTGTCTCGGACTGGTCCTGGATTTGTATGGCATTTCTCGACGGTGGGCACGGTGGGACTTACTGGGCTCAGGCAAGCTTCAGCATGTCATTGTCGAACACTCAAGGAATGGAATCATTATATTCCACATCGGCCATTTGAAAAACGGCGTTAACTAGTTGAAGAAAGGCGGTGCCAGAAGGTTGAGGGACAGGGGGTCGAGCCGTGCCTCTGGTTACAGTTTGGCTGATCTGAAAGCTGGTTAAGCTAAATCGCCTCTGTGTTATAAAGGTCTGAGGCTGTTGTTTCCAGGACAGAATCCAGCCCCAACACAACTCTTAGCAGGATAAATAAACGAAGGTCTTATGGCCTCTTGTGCTTTATGTTTTGTTTTCTTGCAGAGTCGTGCCCGGATATGGTTCAAGCCCCTCGTCCCCGGTCCACTTTCATGCCATTTGAAACATACGACATGGCCTTAATGAGTGTCTGTTTTCCATTTGCCTGGCTTGACAAATAGAGGCGGCTAAAAACATCAAGACTTCACTCGTGAAATCTGAGCAACAGCCCAAGTGCAACAATTCACGGCAAACAACACACAACCACAGCATGTCAGAAAGTATATGTCTAGCCTCCAGACATATTACACAACTCCGAACTGGTTAATTAATTAAGTACATTTATTTAGCCTGAATTTAGTAACAAATGAACAGTTTGGTGATTTATAATCCATTCTTGGAAAACCACTGCCCACAGTGCATGACCAGTGAACGGGAGAACTGTTGACCAGTATAGACACAGTATTTACTGTGCAAAATTCTTACGCCACCATTGGATTAAGAATTGTGTTAGCAATGGAGTAATGGCCCTTATATAAGTATGTCTCAGTCTCTTTATTACAAAACAATCAGAAAATACAGGCATTTTGTACCAGTATTAAAAAAAAACTGAAAAAAAATCAGGAAAACAACTTTTTAAGCTATAATGGCATGTACTTAGTGTGACCTGCCCTTACCCCTTACACCCATAGCTTCATTTAAGAACTTTGATCAGGAATGGTCTCTTTGGAAGGGCAGCACCTTCCAGTACCACCATTTCGGGAGGGGAACGGGGTGAAAAGACTACGATACGCTAAACGTCAAGATTGGAATGAAGATCAGTGGAAAAAAGTATTATGGACTGGCATATCCATGTTTGAAATTTCAATCCAATCATCAAAAATATGTTCTGTTTGTTTCTATTGCTAAAAAAAACAAAACTAATGGTGGTCTAATACTTTTATGTATTAATATATACATATGTCACTAAATATCGGAGTCAAAATTCAAATATGACGACGCAATCACACAAAAGTTGACTCAGACTTACCTTCATATATTGAGATGATATGTGGATGGCGTAAGGAAGACATAATCTCGATCTCCCGGCGTATGTGGACCATGTCCTGCTCATCCTTGATCTTCTCCTTACGAATGGATTTGATTGCCACCTAAAAGCAGAGCGTGATTAGCAGTGATTAATCAGTAAACATTTTAGAACAGCAAGGAACTAGTGTCTAATTTACCATAGAGGCTATATCTTGTTATAGTTATATCTAAAATAGGTTTAAGGTCATAGGTGCTGTTTCCGTTTGGCCCAGGGAATATGACACAATTGGTCCAGGACTGTTAAGACTAGTATTTTCTCATCTGCCAAACACCTGGCTCATCGGCTAATACATTTTAAATTTGCCCCATAGAGTCTATATAACACCATGCAGAAAATGAAATGAAATCGTCAGATGATACATTTTGTAAGAAATGCAGCACAGGTTCTATTGGCAACTATTTACATATGTTTTGGGATTTGGAAGCATCAATGTTTTTACTGTTCAATATCCATTTATGTCCAAGGTTACTTTTGTTAACTGATGATTCTGACCTTACATTTACCCTGAAACAGAAAAGGATTTCGATGGCGGCACTGTCTGCCTCAAAAAAATCATTTTAAAAGGCTGGTTTGAGTCTGATATAAAATCTTAGAAATTTTAATTCTTGAGCGTCAACTGGTCAACTGCCATGTCCTATTTTTCTTTTAACATTTGATGCTATGATTGGTTGCCCCCCCCTATTATATTGTATGAGTTCTATTGTTGATGCTATGTGCATGTTTTTGTATTATCATTATAAAAGTATTAAAAACATATTAACAAAACAATAAGGGTAAGCTTGTTTTCCTCTCAGTGTCAGAATGAGACCAAACTGAATGAACCTTAGACATTTGAGTGAGCTTTTAACTCATCACTGCCATCTGTCAATAACTGTTTATGATTGGACTGTGGTGGCCTAGTGGTAAAGGTACTAGAGCAAGAACTCTTAACCCGCAATTGCTTGGATTGTAAAGCTGTGTTAATTGTAAGTCGCTCTGGATAAATGGCACAAATGTAAACGATTCTAGAGCTGAGAGAGTAAATAGAACCACTATACATATCATTCTGATGTTTGGTTTAGAGTCTACAATTATACAAGTGAAGGCTTAATACTTTGAGTTGAGTTAAAATATATTACTATTAATAGTGCTATTAGGTCCTTCAAAACGAAATATGCCCTAATATTTGTGAGCAGTGTATATTTCAAATTAATTAAAGAAAGTAACTAAAAACGGTGGTCAATCTGCATGAGGTCCCTGATTTACGATGGGGGATGCATGCAGAAAAATCCAATTTCCAAGTTGAATTTATCGTAAACTGAGCAGTTCAGCATGTACTGTATACAGTATACCATAACGTAGCACACACTAAACGTGCTTAAAACAGACCGCAAGCGCAACAAAGGTTTTATTTTGGTTAATCTCTCCAGTACGTATGCAACATACTAAAGACGTGATGGTAAGGGTTTGTAAACTGCCAAGTCAACAACCCAGAGAAAGATTGGAAAACATGTGGACAGCAGGTCTATTGATTACAGCAATCAAGAAATATTGATTTGTGCTGACTGCAGCCCCTTAGTCAGCTTGACAGATGTGAGCAATATAGATTGCATTATAGTGATATATTGGCTCAACATCTCCACCCCCGACAGGAAGACTGACGGAGTGCGAGTTCAGTGCTCCCTCTGCCCAACGATCCAATACATGGAATTCTCCGGCTGATACGGTGACTCAGCGACCGTGAGAAAACATATCAGGTACGACATGCCCCACGATGTGGATGATTCCGAAAATATGTGCATATCAGTGCTCTTGTAGAGTCTCTGTGTACTGCAGCGAGTATTAGAAGTTGCAGCAAGCGCCTGTAACCTTGAGCAAAAGTAGGTTCCTAAAAGGACGAACAGCCGTCTCGGGAGGTTACGTGCCACAGAAAGTATTAATAGCTCAATCCATTTCTACTTTCTCCAAGCCGAGCCTGCAACAAAACCGCATGCAGTCAGAATTCAGTGCATCACCCAGTTCAAGCCTCCATTCATCCAGTATCTCCCTGGGACTTTTATAGACGTGCTATTATCCTTATTAAAAGAAACACTTCTCACGAAGCAAGGAAAAAACTGTATGAGGGCATTCCAGCTCCATTAAGCTACAGAGGGGTGAAATCCAGGGATGTCCACAGGAAGTCTGCTTGCATATTCCTGTACTGAGTCATAAATGGACGTGGGGGAAATGGAGCCAAGAGCTCAGCTTCCTGTGCTAACAGTCTCATTTACACCAACCCGCTGTTACGGCCTTTTATGGAAAAGGGGACACTTTGGAAAGTGAATCTGTACCTTGAAGCATGTAACACTCAAAGTCAGTCACCTTTTCTATCTAGTGTATTATGATTAGATATAAATGCCTTGATTTTTATCAGTCAACAAACGAGTACAGATGCACCAAAGTTCTTACTGAAATACTAGGGCATTGGCTCTCCAGTATCTGCAACAAACATGCCTTTAAGTAGTTTATTTAACGGAGAGTGCAAGGACAGCCAATACATGAGTGTGGAAGGCATTTGAGAGGGCAGATGAGTGAAGTGCACATGTAGAGAAGAAAATCCTATGAAATCAATCCTATCGAGAGTTTGTATAATCGTTTGGAAGAGCGGGTAAAACATCAAATTAGATCCAAACAACCTCTGCATTCTGCACCCAGTTAGAGGTGGGCGATAGAGATGCACCGATTAATTGGCTCGTGACCATTTCCCATCATAAAGTCCGGGAAGAACCTTGAACTGATTGCCCACCCCTACACCCAGGAATTGGGAGAGTGACTAAAACTGACTCAAAACATTGAAGGGTTCCTTACCTGACTAAATGAATTGTCCAGTGAACTTATTACATCACAAACTCATCCTCGTTAAAACTTGCACCCTTTGTACTTGAAAAACGACCGGTGCCATATAAACCAGTTGTTCGTTTCTTATTATATCTGTAATTACCTTACTGTTTTATTCCCCCGAGACACCGCAATGTTGTAAGCAAAGTCGGTAACCTCGGGAAAACTAAATTTTGAGATATGCAATATGTAATCACCGTATGATAGATATGTAGTTCCAAGTTAAAAACCGTCATACGCCTGTCTCATCCGTGGATCAGAAGCCCAGAAGAAAAGAAAAAAACTCGCTATAGCCTGGATATTCTTTCACTATAATTAGGGTCAGATCCCTTTTAGACCTGACCTTAATTATAGTGAAAGCATAAACTCATTAAAGTCATATTACGAAGCACACACAGACACGCCTGGGCAGAGCTTGTAGTCTGGGCACCGAGTACGGATCATTAAGCAGGCCTGTGTTTGATGCGTAAGCCAGCTGGCTTGTGGTTTCTCTTCATTCTAAGCTCCTGCAAAAGCAAGGTACCATCCCTCTTCCACACACACACACACACACACACACACACACACACACACACACACACACACACTAGGGCATTGTTAAAGCAAGACATACAACAGGTGTGCAGTTTTACCAGAGTGGCTCATAGTGTGAAAGACTAGCCTATATACTGATGCACTGGAGCATGCTAGCTCATGGATATAAGAACCTCTAGGTCTCACACAATGCATCTCCAATATGGATGCACAGAATTAATATTTCAAGTGCATGATATGAAGCATTTAACCTGCCCTGGTTTAAAAACTCACACCCATATACACCTTTCAGCCATAAGATTTACACAGGCTCCTTGTTTCTACGCTCATTGTCTATTTTAGCAGCTCGACCTATCATACCGGTGCATTTTGTAGTCCTATAATTACAGCCTGTAGTCCGAGTATTCTTTGCATGCTTTGTTAGCACCCTGTTTTTAATGTTCAGGACCCCCACAGGACAATACCGATCAGCTACCGACTGGCTGATGGATCAATCTCAGCACTTCAGTCACATTGAGGTGGTGGTGCTGTGTTAATGTGTGCTTCTCTGGTACAAGTGCCTCATACAGCAGTGCTGCTGGGAGTCTTTAAACATCCTGGGTGTCACTATTAACTCCAACCTAAACTGGACAACGTGTGTCCTGTGTATTAACAGATAAAGTGTTGTCTTCGTCTTTACATCTAAAAGGTGGACCAACAAAGTAGAAGCATGTAACAGAGCGGCCAGAAGGAGGACACAGTGCTGTTCGACCCAGTTATGTCAGCACAGCACAAAAAAAATTGTATGCGAAACCCCTGCAGGACAGGCCTCCCATCCAATGCCCTCTTATTTCAGTGCCCCTTGTTATCGTGGATTGGTTCCAGACACCTTCACGAAACTGACCCGGAAAAGAAGGATTAAAATGTGGGGAAAATGTTAATGTTGTTATGATGAATGGGGATTAGACTTTACAGATTTTATGTACAGTCGAATCCGGTTAATGGGAGCACATCGGGACGCGGCCATTTTGGTCCTAATAACCGGCTGGTCCGATTAATCAAACCTGCCCCATGTTACAAGATGGGATGTGCTATAATTTATATAACATATTAAATGTTTATTAAACCTTTATTGTACGATTTACACGTATAGCGAACGTACAAA
>JAUZST010092503.1:0-19311 GCA_034779995.1 Parotocinclus haroldoi
TTTGTGAAAGTTTCATTATAGACTGAATTCATTCAAACCCTACGATGAAACCCAAACGTTCTGCAAGTTCTACGGCTCAAATAGTCTAGAAATACTTAAATAAATATAGCGTCCCTACTTCGCGGATTTTCGTTTATCGCGGGTGGTCCTGGAACGTAACTCCCGCCATAAACGAGGGAACACTGTATATTCAAGCTAAAGGCTGTTATCTATGTGCTAATTTTACCCATGAGAACACTGATCTTAACACTGATATTACGGTTTATTTACATAATTTTAGAAAATCACTGATGATAAAATGAGATCAAATAAAAGCTCTTATGCTCATATCTAAGTTTGACAAGTGAGACTAGCTGTACAATAAGAACCGTTTTAGCTTTGTCCTAGATTGCAAATATTATAAAGAGTGTCAAATCTGACATAATAAAAAAAAAACAGCTATGGTTTGTGGTAAAACCGGTGAGATAAATACCACCAAAAGCAAACAGAATTCTGCTTTGACCTGAAGATATGAGGATACATAAGCAAAACGTATTACAGTGCAAAATGTTGTTTTTAAAATAATAAAGTGACTCCTACCTTGCAGAAGATGAGATTATTATTCATTAAAATACGATTAGAATTGTTCTTTTTGTGCTAATGTTAATGACAGAAAAGTTACTAACGTAATATGACACACTCTGCTTGGTGTTTTGTGATCACTGTGCCTCTCAAACCCTTTCATTCTGTATTGTAGAGAATATCTTTATATTTACTGCCTACAACCCCAAATCAGAAATACATGGGATGGAATGGAAAGTGTAACTGAAAATAAATAAGAAACCCAACAACAATGATATGTTTTTTTCATTTACTTGACCTTTAATGGCAAACAGTATGAAGCTGATATGTTTCATTTGATGTTTTCTCTGGTCAAATCCATTTCATTTGCTAATAAAAGCCAATTCCTACATTTCAGTCATAGTTCATAGTTCATAGGTCATGTGGTTTCAAACAGGTGATATCAGCAGGTGATTGTAATTATGATTTGGTACAAAGACAATAATCACAAAAAGCTGAGTCTTTTGAGGAGCAGAGATGGCCAGAGGATCTCCAGTTTGTCAACAAATGTGTAAGAAAAGTATTGTTCCTCAAACAAAGGTTGGAAGGAATTTTCATATCTCTTTGTCTACGGTTCATAATGTCATTGAGTGCGTCAAGGAATCTGGAGGAATTTTAGTACATAAAGGGCAAGGGTACAAGCCTAAAGTGATTTGATCCTCAGAAGGCACTGCATCAAAAACAGTCATTCAATAGCTGATAGAACCACATAAGCACGGGCCTACTTTGGGAAACCTTTGTGCAACTCTACAATACAATTACACAATTAGAAATACTCTGAAAAAAAGTCTCACATAAAAATGTTCACAATGTCCCTTCTCTGGGCTCGGAGGCATACAGGACTGACCATTCCACAATGTGGTCAGATGAATTAGTATTACTGATCCAGAGAAAAAGCACTATATGGGGCTGAACCAGTGCTCTTGACAACTGTCATTTACACTTCTGAGATGGCAACATTAATGCAAAAAAGTACAATGAGATGGAGTACAAAAGTACAATGAGTCTTGGAGCAGCATAAGCTGCCTTCAGCATGACATTTTTCCAGGGACGTCCCTGTGTTCATGTCCCAAATCTGCCAAGCTACCACAGTTGGGTCCCTGAGCAAGGCCCTTAACCCACAATTGCTTGGATTGTAAGACTGTAGGAATTGTAAGTCGCTCTGGAAAAGGAAGTCTGCTAAATGATCTAAAATGTAAATGTAAAAAACGCAAAACGACATGTTGGCATGACTGCAGAAGAAGAGGTACTGGTACTGGACTGGTTTGCCTCCAAGCCTGACTTGTACCCCATTTGAGAATGTGTGTAGATTTTCGAAACGAAAAATGTGGCAACAACAACAACAAAAAAAAACCAAACAAAAATGAATGGCTCGCTATCCTGAGTGCTAAAACGTCTTAGATGTTGTAAGAAGGAATGGCAACATTACACAGTGGTGAATGTTTTTCTGTCTATAACTTCTTTGGAATGTGTTGCATAAATGGATATTTATGAACAAATTAAGTTGACCAGATGAAATGTCTCCGCTTCATACTGTCGGCAATAGAATTAAAGTCAAAATAAATGCAAGAAACACTCACACTCGTATTCGTATTTTCCACATCGTCCCAAACTTTTCTGTTTTAGGGTTGTTATAAATGTTGTTTCAATTGATCTTAATTGGGTTTTTGCGCTCTAGCACTAACCTACCACTGGGACCCACTGAGGTCTGGCATTTGTCTGGGCAGTTCATCCTCCTCTGGGGCCGCCACAGTGACCCGACCCCTCCCCTCCCCTCCCTATCATGATCTCGCATCTAGTCCTAGATTCAAGATTCAGGATTTTATTTGTCACGTGTGCATTTGTATCTGGTACCAAATACACCGAAATTGAAACCGTATTAGAAGATGAAACAAGAATTCTTAATAAAAACAAGTAAGATTCTTAGAAACAACTATGAATAAAGAGTAAGGAAAGGAAACTTCAGAGTATGTTTATTCCCCTCTGCACTGCAACCAGGCACCAGATAATAAAACAAATCTTATACGGCATAAGAATCGAGCATGACACAGCAGCCCAACCTGAATGCCTAGTGGCTTTCTGCTCAGCTCCACGGATCTACAGGGCAGCTACTTTTTATCTTGTTATAACCGGAGGCGACACTTACACCCACACCCTGCTATTTTATTTATTTTGCACAGGTACTTTGGTCAGACCTACATATAGAGTTAGAGCGGGTAAGAGAACATGCTGCATGTTTTCCAGTTGGGTGGGAGGCTGTGATGTTTCTAAATCCAGAAGAGCACGTTCATGCATTTGCTTTCAACATAGCATCAAGCAGTCTTTGATGATGTGCGAGTCATAACCTTTCATTTGTCTGCGAGTTCGTCTGAGTTGGGGACAAAGTTATAATCAGGCAGACAGAGGTGGCTGTGAGAGAGCTGTGAAGCAAATCGAAATGTGATTTTCAAGCGTCAAGTCGTCTTGGAATGCAGTTAATTCAATCACAGAAACCATCACGGTGCAAAACTCATTCGTCTTGGATCGAAAACCAAAGGTGGAAGAAGGACACAAGTTATTTAGAACTACTAATCTGGAAAAAATACTCAAGCAAAAGTATGGCTTTTATAGGAAGTAAAAGTATAAATGTACACACCACTAAATTACTGACAATAGTAAAAAAAAAGTCAAACGTATTTCTATATAGGCATTTCTAACTCAATATTTGAAGTTGGATCTCTTTTATTGAGGGTGAGAGGTACAGATCCATGACAGAGTACATAATGGTTTATACTTCAGCTACATGAATCCTCTACAAAACACAGACATTACAAATGCCATTATCATTATCATCATTATCTAACTCAACAATTACAGGATAAAATCCTTTTCAGGCATGAGCCAAAATACAAAAAGACTGCTTTGGATTTTTTTTCCAATAGATCCTGCTATATCACTTATAACTAGACAGTAAAGCATGATCATTAACCCAAACAATAATTATCATCAACTCTTTGAAACGCTCTCTGCATTCCCACTGCCCTCCACTGTACCACTTAATATGCAATACGTTTAGAAATGTTATGCAGTTTTAAAAAATATTCTCTGAAGCCAGGGACATGGGAAAACCTCTAGTGTGTGATTAATGTAACCAGTATATACAGTTCTTTTTTTGGGAGAAGAAGGTTGGGTGGGCTATATGGCATTATACCACAATATTTAAGCATTAAAATTAGACGATTAAATGCATAAATGCATCAGTCGCGACAGATTCTTCTTATATTCAAATATAATCCCATACTTAGTAAAGTTTACAATTTGTATTCTAAAGTTGCTGCACTTCATTTAAATTAAACAGCACTGATAACACCCTTTATAATGAAATATGCTGCTGGTCAATGTTATTCGAGCACGATAACAAAACGTATCACGATACGATAAAATATCGTCATATTGCCCATTATTAAAGTCATTATTTGGAGCATTAAAACGTGTTAAAAAGACTTGAGTTTCACCCATGACTTGTAAAAGCCTGGGCGTGGCCACCATCCCCACTGAGGACTGATTTTAAAATCTATTTTGTTACTTATTTTATTGCTAACTTAAATATTATTATTGATTTAAAGTATATTATTTACTTAATATTACTATTACTTCAATATACCGTTAAGTATTTACTTAATTAGCATCTGGGCCACCCGTGGAGGTCGGGTCCCTTTTTGAGTCTTGGTCCTCCCAAGGTTTCTTCCTTCTGCTTTCAAGGAGTTTTTTAGTCGGACATTTGAATTTGAATTCATTCCTATGCAAACTACAACCCCAAATCAGAAACCGCTTGGGCGATATGGAACGTTTTCTGATTTTCGTATTACGTAATGATTATATTATATCATCCTATTATATAATACAACGATATTATGCACTGTAGAGGATAATCTACGTAAACACAGTTTTTAAATAACATTTCAATAGCTTTCTTAAACATTTTCGGACGAAAAATGTCCCCCAAACATGGAGATCCTCCGGCCATCTTTGCTCATCAAAGACCCAACCTTTGCTGTATGCTGCTTTTGTACCAAATCATGATTATAATCACCTGTTTGAAATCCCATCATTATTTAGTTTTTGACCTCTTCACTAGCCATAAATTTCCCTCGTCTCAACTTTAAGTTGAGAAACAATCGATGTTTGTAAGAAATGAAATCACGTTGACCAGGCAGAACATAAAATATCAGGGGTTCACACTGCTAGGTAACTGGAATAGCACGTTTTTTGCTTTTACAATAACACGAAGGAGTCTTTTGATTATGTCTAAGCGATAACCTTTCATTTGTGTCTGCTTGTGTTTGTGTGTTTGCTGTGAGTTTTGCCCGGCGACAGAGTTATAATCAGACAGACAGAGACAGCTGTGAGAGAGCCGCGAGCAAAACCCAGGCGATCTGGTCCAGAGCTCTTTGTGCATTCATGTATTCATCGTCATCATTAGTTTTGCTGGCTGAGCCTAAATCAGTCCTGTCTCCCGTGGTTTGCGCCTCTCACGCTCAGTGCTTTGGAGTCTGCGTGCAGACAATTGGACCGAGCGTTGTCGTGCGATGTTTTCTTTGTAAACAGGGAGAAGGCCGGCTCAAGCGACTGAACGAGGTGTATTTAATATGATGATTGATTTCAGAAAGATGACACCAGAATAGGAAGAGAACAACAGTCTCACAGTGGCCGTTAGGGAATTGTGCCTGATGTTCTCATATTCTGCAAATGTAGGGGTCAAATCCGGTTTGTAGCAAACAGCAATTTTGTCCTGCTAGTGCTGAGGTTAACTATAAGAGCCGCTGTGAACTAGAAAAATGTCTGTCAGCTACAAAAGCTAGACCACGGGTGGTCTTACCGCTGAAAACAACAGCTGCAAAAGAACTGCATTTGCTAAAAAATAACCTTGTAGCATTTTTAACTGGTCCTGCTGTTAGTCATGCTGAACACTATGTACCTGTACACTTGACTTAAGTTCAAAACTAAATATATCTATTTGTTCTTATGGCTCTTAGATAAAATATGAGTAAAGGGGTGATACCTCAGTTCTCGTCATTAATTCATTCCAGATGGCTTGTCGAGCACCAAAAACGATGAGCACTGAGCAAATTTTGCCAATAACGAGTACTGTGAATTGGACTGATCTGTTCCAGATCCCCAGAGTATAAACACTGTAAAAGGCAACGTATGCATTCATGGAGTTTGTACAGGTGCTCCCTGATTTATGATGGGGATATCTTCCGACAAAGCCATCATATGTTAAACGTATCATGAGCTGAGGAGTTTAATATAGTCCATACTGGATCCTAGCAGAACCGACCTTACTGTTAAAAAACACTTACACATTTGACCAAAATGATTAACACAAAGCATAAGCTGTATTAAAGTGTTGAAAATCTCATGTCATTTACTGAGTAATTAAGTTAAAGAGATTGAAAGTGAAAAGTAGAAACACAACACTTACTCTATTGCTGAACTCGGGGCACCAGCATAGTTACCGAATCTCACTGCAGCCTGTGTTCTGGAGGTTTAAGAATACAGTACCGTTACTGTAGATTAAGAGAAAAAAAAAGAGCTATTGTGAGTCTGAATCAACGAATCGTTGCGTACTGAATTGTGAAGGAGTCGTGCAGCTCCTCGACAAGTTTAAGCAAGTGCCCCAGGTAGCGAAGCGAACCGAAACACATTTTTAGTCGAAATGTGTCAAGAAACGAATTTGATGAGGTCCGAGGTGGTTGGAACTGAGGTACCACTGTAATGGATATCTTATGTAACATTGCTGCTCAGCCACAGATCTCCAAATGTCTGTGCAGATTCTCAATTATCCAGGACATGGTCGTCTTGAGTACTTGGGTGGAAAGCATCTGGACTTTTTTTTTTCAGGTTAATGAAGACATTTCAATTCTGAACCACTTTCGTAAGCTTGCCCAATTTGTACTGCTGTCCCAGCCTTGTGTTTTACTGGCCCTGGGCATTTGGGCAATCATTATTGTTAAAGCCTGGCAGAGCAATTTATTCTCACAGTGGAATTAATGACATACATTCATTCACTCATTGTCTTGTCCGCTTATCTTAGCCATGGCCACAGAAGAGGCAGGGAGCTACAGAACAATCCTAATCCATCGTAGGGAACATCCACTTACGCATATTCACATACTTGGGGCACTTTGGAAACACCAATTATCCTAAAGCACGTCTTTGCGATGTGGAAGGAAACTGGAGTACCCGGAGAAAACCCACAAAATCACAGGGAGGACATGGATACGTTTGGTGTGGAATAACTTAACTGACCCCGGACCGGATCTCCAGGCAATACCTTTGGAATGAATCGGAACGACAAATCGTGCTGCTAATGTTCCTAATCTTCGTGGAAATCTTCCCAGGAGCAGCAAGGGGAGAGATCACTTTTCCATTTTATTCCATATCACTATGGTGTTTGTGTCTTTTTTTTATTTTTGAGGACTGTATAAACATCAGACTCTTGTTAATGTAGTTCACCTCCCACCCAGCACCTGTTAGTCTGACTTTGGTTTGAGCTGTAGTGAACATGTCACACCCAGTTGTTGGTATGGTTTTCACAATAGTTTAGATCAGATACTGAGGTCACCCCAGGCGAGGAATATGGAGAAGACACGGGAATATAATGATGTCCATGTGGGATACGGATGCCTTTTCTGGGATGCATTGCTTCATCGAGGCTTCGCTCAGGAATAAATGATCTGTATTCAATTTCATGCAATCAGACCATTCACTCAGCGTGTTTCCCCTTTGCTTGTCTGTATAGATCAGTCTGTAGAAGTAACCATGGCAACTCAGGATTTTTACTGGGGTAATTAAAAAGGCTACTCATTCTCTGGTGCAATACAGTAATAACTCCAGTAATGAATATGAAGACCACAAACCATTATTGTATGATCTACCATATACAGGTGTGCAGATGTGTATTACTGGATCCATTTGCATATTTTACTGGATCTCTTACTTTTATAAGAGTGTTGCCACAAATGCACTACTTGGCTAAACGTATCCAGATGTCTGAACTTGGAGCTGCTCTCAAACTCATCTAGGAAGACTTTTCAGTGAACGTTTGCTGATGTTGGGTGACATGGCCTGACACAAATTCTGCATTCCCAGTTCATCCCAGTGGTGCTTGGTATGGTTGAAGCAACAGCTCTGAGCACTGCAGGCAAGATTTATTTCACAAAATCTTATATGTTTCACTTTGGCATCCAATCAATGGGACAGTCACCAAAATGCCACAACGCTGGAAATACACAGCTCTCTAAAACCTGATGGAAATCTAACCATACAGGTAAGCTCTGTTTACACCCATCCGATCAAAGTCTGTTGACTTTAAAGAGGGTTCATAAAAATAATAGGCATTTAACCTGCCTTTGGTGCCATAAATATGCCTTATGTCATACTTAATACTTGTTTAATTTGTATTCGTGAATACTGAATAGCTTATTAGCATTAACTACTTGCTTATGTAAGTAGAACGTTACGGTCTGGGTTGCACACGGACACTTGGGTGTCACCCTTACCACCTGCCAGGATGAGTTGTTAAAAGGCAAAACTTTGTACTCTGCTCCAAGGTGTAACATGTGTAAAAGTTAATACTACATTGCTTGTTTTATTGAAATGAGTGTTTTTTCAAGTGAGCTCTTTCCTTCTCGGTTGTGTGCAGCCAGCCAGATAGGTTTATTTATGTTTCGATTCTGTCATGTGTGTTTATTTATTTTGGTTCTTCGTTGTGTGTGTGTTAATGTGTGGTGGGTTTGAGGAGTGTGAAATGCAAGTCAGTTGTCAAAAAAAATCAATTGTTAATTAATGAATATCGGCAGAACCACTGAGTTGTGAATTTGTGGAAAGAGTGATGTGTATGACAATTTAGGCTTCCAGTGCTGTGTGGATAGTAGAGTTCCGCTCGTGTTTTCAGCTGCGTCTCTGACGCATTTATGTATAGACTTCACAGCTTTCTTACGTTACATTCACGTCATTTAGCAGACAGCCATGTCCAGAGCAGCTATGATTTTTCTAAGACTGGCAGAGAAGCTCAGCTTCCCCAAAAGTGTTAAAAATGAAATGGTCAACTTTGTACAGTTGTCTAAACAATTCGCCGACTGTAAATGCTTTAGAACACGTTCATCTCGAAGACGAGTTTGTTCAGAATCAGCTACTCATCGTAAATCGCCGTCACGATTTTCTTAACTTCTCATACAGTTCAGTAGTGTCAATGCTATACATTTTAAGAAATAGTTTTTTTTATAAAATATGGTTTATGGTCAGTGCATTTGCCCGTAGAAGCTGCGCTTCCATTCACTTCAATGGGACTGCACTGATTTTTTTCCCCATTGCTATGAAACTTGACGGTCATTGTATGAATGGCATGATTTTTCCTGTCTCCGGACACTCGGTATCTCTGGGGTTGAATGGAGCTGTGGGCGGGCCATTATGTTTGGAGGATCAGTTAAAAATCAGAATCCAGTTTTGATTGACAGCTAAAAAGGATTAAGTCTTACACTCGTAACACAATGGGCCAAGGCCATCTAAGTAGACTAGCTCTGCTGGCCACTGAGAGGACACTGGTCAAGTCCCTGGAAAAGACGCCTACTTGGTATGACACAGACCACTTTCTTGAAAAGGAATGGAGGGCAGAATTTACGTATAAATAAAATGACATCTTTTATGATGTAAGCTGACAATGAGCTTCCCCTCTTTATAAGCCCAACAGTCGCCACCGATCGACAGATATGATGATTACAACTGATACATGTTGCTGTATCTTACAATCCATCATTGGCAGCTTGGCGAATGTGGGATTTGAACCCCACCTGTTCTGGTCCAGAGTCCAGTAACTTAACCCACTAGCAGAAAATACACTAAGTTGACATAACAGTGGCAAAAAAAAAAAAACCTGTTACCATTGTAACCGGTCAACAACCATTACAGTCAGTGTTCTGTTTTACAGAACATAATGGCTGCGTCCGAAATTGCATACTTCCATACTATACAGTACGTGAAAGCAGTAGGCGAGAGCATGTGGCGTGTCCGAATATAAAGTATACTTGAAACAGTACGCGAAAAGTTCCCGGATGACCTACTCAGTATGCAACCAAAGCTCACTATCCCATCCCGTGATTCAACTGGAGCAGCGAAGGCGTTCGATGCTGATGAAGTAAAATGGCGTAAATATTTCAAATGAAATATTAGCGAATAAATGTTAGCGAATTGGGCTTTCAATGAAATGAAAATGAATGAGGCGATTTTTTTTGTTGGTGGTGTGACGTTATGCGTCACATGACATTGGTAAGGTGGAGGGCGTAGTGCGTCCGAGGTTCTGCATACTCGCGTACTTAAATAGCGTACTGGATCGAATCTAGTGCGCACTGTCAAAGTATACGATTTGGGACGCGGCCAATGTAATCGTTTAATTCTCCCTTATCTCTATTTAATATAGAAGAGCTAGTAATTGGGTCAAACTTAGCCTCCAGGTTTGATCCTGCTTTTAATTCTTTCATACAAGTCCTGAATAGTTTGCGAAGGGGAAAATGTTTTAGGCAGAAATCATGCGTCCTTTGTACAATTTACACTCCAGGTTCGGCGCAGTGTTCATTTTGTTAACGAAAACTATGGTGGAAAAACCTATTTCTAAGGCGAAAACAAGATCAAAAAATAAAAAAGCAACATTCGAAAAGGAGAACCATGAAGAAATGTATGTAATCTGTAAACTGTAAATGTAAACATTTTGTTCACGTCTAGTCCATTGTCCGTCCATTAAATCCACCAATTGACAAAATGTAGGCGAATTTTTTTTCGTTTTTTGGTCGAATCGAACTGAAGCTAACAATAATTATGTGATTCAAATGTGAATAATATGGATTACATTATTTATTCGAAATCTAAATCAGCTGCCAGAATGAACACTGTTACAGAGAGCTTTAAACGTGGACATCATCCTGGTGATCATCACACTGCTCTTGAATGATTTTTAGCAGAAATCATGAAGTTCTTGTGCCCTTGCTCGTAGAACAGATTCTCCACAAGAGCACTCAGGGAAACGTGAAAACTGATTTTAGGCCCAGTGACAGTACCACATAGAATGTCAATCATCTAGCCTTGCTCCTAGTATTTGATAGTATGCATATCTTAATGATTGATTGGCACAGTTTTTGGGATGGCTGAAATAATGGCCTTATATTTCTGCTCATGCTGTGTAAATGGATACTTACAGAGCCTAACAGAGCGTTTTCTGGGCACATTAAGAAACTGCATAGGAGTTCTTCTTGCTGAAATGTGTGTGGAGCTTTTGCTCGACTCCTGCTGCGGCGTTGGTGTTCCACATTCTTTTGTGGCTTGTCACGAACAAAATGCACGCGGCGCACATCTCCTTCATCAGAGAGTTGCTGCCACCTGAGAATCCCAAACATAGAAGCACTCTGGCCTGAAAGAGAGAGCACAGCAAAATGGATGAATATAGAGATGAAGAGAAAAGTGAGAAAGTATAAGGGATGGGAATCGAGATGAAAAATGGGCAGAAAACGCAAATGCAGATGAGAGTGAGAATGAGGCTTGATGACTGGGAGCAGGAGAGGGTTCAGGTTTTATTCAGAGGCAAGAACGATGTCACGACCTACAGTGTGCAATAAAGGAGAAAAGAATGAGTGTGAAGCCTCCATTAGTAGGTGAAATGAGATGGGGTTAAGAGGTGCCTGTCATCCCTCTTGTGCTCCTTTCCCTTTGTTTCTTGCCAAGTGATTCTTTTATTTCACAAAATGAACTCATAATTCATAGCACGTCATGATTTTTGGAGCACGTTGCTTTTCTTTGAAACGCTTCCCTCGCTGTAATGTGGGGGGCACCCCTGGTCAGTGACGCATGACACGAGGAATTCTGACCCAGTCCCCATCTTGGAGAGAGACTGGTGTGACTTTAGTGTCAGGAGACGTATGGAAACATTTTGGAACTGATGGTAACAGCTCTTTGTCTTTAACGTGTGAGCTCTTCATTTCGGCTTCGCCCTACACAAGCAAGTCTACTGATTTGAAACAGACCCAGTTCCCACCCTGACACAACAAAGGGATACGACCCAGAGAGGCTCAGCATTTAGGAACCAGTGAGCTACCCCGTGTGCCACTCTGGTTTGCATCCCTCATCTGGCCAGGTGAGACTTGATAGTTTAGTAGTTGTTACAGTGCACTGGCACCATTGAGTCAAGCTTTTAGTTTCCGGTCTCTTAGTGTATCTAACAGAATAATTTACATTTCTACTGGAGGGGGTTTCAGAGCCTTGGTGCTCCTTGGGATGGAGGCTGGGTCTGGTCCTATAAATGGTTAAGCTGAAATGGCGTTAGATTTGATATGTTGTACGCTTTAAAGGCTGTACCTGCCAGTATTTCAAGCTTCATATAGTGCACTACTGAGAGGGGGTAGAGAACCATTTTTGGTTCAGCAGTACTTCTCAGAACTCAGCTTCTTCTAGCTCGGTCACAGATTAAGCCCAGGTGCGTGCTGTAGTCCTGAGTTCTAGTTATGCTGTCATTGCTGGTGTTGTTTGTTTTTTTTAAATGTCGTACACATTTCCTATTGGTTCACTTGATTCCCATCTCTCACCCACTGTGGGGTAGGTCCTGACACAGTATGAAAGCAGTTACTACGGGGAGCTCTTGTTCTAAAGGCCTTTTTGTTTCTCTCTGCCCTCTTTTCACAGGAAGCACCCGAAGAGTAACAGAGCAGAGGAGCACCTGGACGTCACATCTATAATCTGCGGGCTTGGGAACAGAATTTATCGGCTATACTGGGCACAGACTTATCAGAGAGTGCTCTCTCTAACAGCGAGAACACAGGATTTGGGGAGCATCAAATGGACAATGACCATATGACATCAAGGCCTGGCAGAAAGGAAGGAGACCTGATTAGGAAGTTAAGAGGCGAAAGCAGGCACATCTTAGGGCTGCCGGTAACATTTGTCGGATTGCAGCTGCTTCACATGCCTGATGACATAAGGATGACAGCTAGAGTGTTGGGACTGGGTGAAAATATTTAGATCTTTTTTAAAAAGTAAGATTAGAGGACTTTCTCTTACCCGGAGACGACTGTGGACCTGCTGTAGACAGAGGGCAGTTAAATAACATCGACACACACTATTCGTGTGACTGTTCGGTGGCTGGAAACGCTAACCTGTGCCCAGATGCCACTGGCAGCTGTAGGGACTGTCATCAGACAGAAAAAGATAGCTATGTTTCTGAGTAGGCGACTGTTTTGACTGCAGCTCTAACACCGATGATCTAGATAGTGGGACTGTGAATTATTGGAGGAGAGGTTCAGGATGACGCATCAATCTGGAACGATAGGAAATCTCCACATTTATCCACAGACTGTGGAGAATGACTAGGACCCCGTTGCTTGCTAGTGCCAGAGCAAGCAAGACAATCTCATCAAGATCAATCCCACTGAGCAGAGGTGGATGACGGACATAGCTTGGCTGCCCCCGAGTTTCCAGTAAGGGGAATTCATCTGGCTGTTGCTGCAGGACAGTCAGCATACTCGGGAACGCTCAGACAGCCACATTTGAATCGAGCAAGGACAGGATGAAAGGAAGACAGTTGTGAGTTGAGGAGGACGCGTGAGCCCAAGAGAGGGAGTTTGTGACCTACAGACAAAAAGGGAGCTTCGCTTCTGTCTGTCAAGCTGTTTGTGTGTATGTGTGTGTGTCAGCTGGCGAGCTGACAGGCACTGAGAGCAGGCTGGGCACGGTGGCAGCGGCCGGTGCATGGCAGTGGGGGGGCAGAGCGGCTTGCGCTCCTCAGCAGCGAGAGAGCCGGTGGGGTTTGGCTTTTGGCTGGGCTCGGACACAGAAGCTGGCCAAACTGAGGCCCTGGGTGCCCGGCGGCGGCCCAGTCGAACGACCTTCCCGGGCTGCACCTGGGGGCATGCGCTGTTCCCTGCGCGTATGGGTGCTGCTTGCGTCGCTGGCTCTCCTCTTCCTCACCTCATTACTCTTCTCGTTTTCTCTAAGGGGAGGCCCTGGCCTGCCCTACCTGGAGTCGACCAGTTGGGAGGAGTCACGTCAGGTGAAGCTCGTGCCCAATTACGCCGGCTCCCGCAAGCTGGTGCCCCCCGAGGGGAACCTGCAGAGGACATGTGCCTGCACCCACTGTGTGGGTGACCCGGGTGTCTCAGACTGGTTCGATGAGAACTATGAACCAGATATCTCACCCGTGTGGACGCGGGACAACATCCAGCTGCCTTCTGATGTCTACTACTGGTGGGTGGTGAGTAAGGCAGATCTTATGTTTTCTTCCGCTGACAGAATATAGCTCAAACAGGGGATATGTAAAGTAAGTCGCAAGTTGATTTAGTCAGACATGGGGCACACTGAATCTATGTAATGTGGTTCAAATCTTTGCTCTTTAGTCTTCATATACATTTTTTTCTTTTCTGCTTATCGACGCCAAAACGGTGAAACAATGCGTCAAATGCATAGGTACCAAGGATAAACTTTTAAAAATGATTTTTATGTTAAGATTTATTCTTCCCATTAAACCTATTATAGGTAAAAAAAAAAGCTTAACATGCCTTGATGTACTAAAGCAACTGGGGGTTCAAAGGAAAACCTGCTGTAACCACTGATTTTACAGATTCTTTTATCCAAGGAATCTTGCAATCTGTTGATCAAGGAGAGAGCCTTGATCTGCCAAATGAGGTCAACTTGGCTTGAACCCTGGACCTCCTTAGTCCAGTACCTTTACTGCTGCTGCCCCTCAACTGGGGGCATGAGTAGCTCAGGAGTTGGGTTTCCCAGCTTGTATCTGATTGTTTGTCCAGGACGCCATCCTCTAATAGACTTGCAACTGATGCCGACCAAGCAATTCAGGGACAACCAGGAAAAAGTGGCAGTGGCTGTTTGGCAGTGCCTGGGACTTGAACCCTGGTCCATTAATTAGTCTAGTACCCTAACCACTGTGCCATCACAACCCGAAAAAGCCTACTCTCATTAGTTAATGTAAGAGCCTCATTAATGAAATTAAGCGCTGCATAAGCCTGCAATAGCTGTCAACACTTACTTTGCTTGATTAACAGAAACAGTGTCTGTCCTTTTAGAGCAAAGATCAGAAATTTTGCTAATGCACCGCGTTGAGCAGTCAGACTGCCACAGGGACCATTTTATTATCGAGAAGATGAGTAATGCCTGAAAATGAAAAACAGCACACCAGCCGAACGGCAAGAAAATTGGTAATGAGGCGCCAGAACGGATTGCTGCCTGGAGAGGTGTGATTCAGAAGAGGAGAAAGCAGTTTCAGTTACAAAGTGAGTGCAAGGGGGTTGTGTTGCTTTTTTTTTTTTTATCCTGGGACATGGGGAGAGGATTATGGAATTGTTTTTGATGCCAGACTAAAAAGGAGAGCTTAAATAGACCAGGTGTGATGGGGAATAGACAGTTGTTAGTAAAGGTTATTACTGCCGAAGGCCGTTTTTAGATGTTTACTTCTTATTTTGGATTGGTGAACCCTCTGGTCACCCTAATATTAGTTCCGGGTGGTATAGCGGTTCGGTATAACGGTATAAAGTTCATACCTTAAAGGAAAATTTGCATATAACGGCGTATCAGAGCATAGCACAAACAACTGTAAGACCTCAGAAGGAAGTAAATTATATAGTGTTGTTTGCAGCTAGAAGCGATACGTAGGGCTCAGTAGCACTCTACCAGCTAACAGTCTAGTAACAACTGGGAGTGGTTCCATCACCATGGTCGATTAAAGAACAGAAAATAGAGCTGGAGGATAAAGAAGGTAAGACCGGAGATGCAAAAGAAAAACTTGTGCCCAAGAAGCTTGGAGGTTTTTTGGTTTGAATAATTCAGACCAAAAGGTTATATATTGCAAAAGTTAGTCCATCATCTCAGCCGAAAACGTGATCGAATACCACGAGTGTGTACCGTCAGATCGGATGGCGTCCGTGAAACAGTGAAGCCAAAGGCTCAGATACAGCTTGGAGATGCATTTTCTCAAGGCAGGATGAATAAGCGGTAGAACGACATGATAAATGCAGTAACCATCCAGTCGAGAAATACAGGTTCAGAGCAGTGATTAAAGCACTGGATTCGAGGTAGGTCTTACCGGGGCGAAAAATACTTCAGCCAAAAAAGGGCATGTCCTTGTTTTATGTTCTTTTTTTAATACGTCGCAGTTTGGCCAAAAAAATTTGGTTGCCATTCAATAATGAGTTGAGTTCATATTACAGCTGTTTCATGACTACTGACTAGTTTCTATTTTATGTAACTAAACGGGGGGAACCGAATCCTATAGTAATCAAATCTATATATATATATATATATATATATATATTCTATGTGATTCTGAATGTAGAATAAGATACATCCCTGTATGAAATCCCAGTCCTTGCCAATAAATATGTAAATAAGCACCAGAATCCGTAATACAAATGTTTGGTCATACCGCCCAGAACTACCTCATACAGTTAAAGCAGTGCATCAAGATTAAGGGGCTTTAAGAGGCTTTAAGAGGCACTGCACAAACAAGACCAAATGTGCATTTCACCTCCCCATCTTTCAGATTAATTTACCCGAAAGGGGCTAAACAGAATTGGGGGTCAAGACTCTGTGCCGACAATTTGCTTTGCACCTCTTATACTAGATGTCTGTTGTCATCCCCTAAACTGTTTGTTCGAGATGTCCATTAAAGTGGGTGGTGTTCCACCTGAGTGCACCAAGCCTTGATGTTTCTTACTGTTAGGCATGATGTATCATTCCAGAGAATGTATTTGCGCTGTTTTAAAGTTTAACGCCAGTGTGCGTTAGCATTGTGTAGCTCCACGATCATAGTGATCTCAAGCTTGTGCCTGATTTCGTAGCCATGGCAACTCAATCCATGGATATAAAGAACGGTTCTCGTGATGACGTTGCATTCAGAGGCAGTTTAGAGTGCCATAGTGGAAGGTTATGCGCAAACATAACGAAAGAAAGTATCACGCTTGCCGTGCTAGCTCTCTTTGAGATGGCTTTCCACAGAGCTGGCTGTTTTTAACTTGTGAGATTTGGCAACCCTGGAATTAAATGCGGCCCTCGATGAACGCTGTGGAACACATTGTGGAGACGCAAACTCAGTAAATGAGAAGATTAGGAAAATGTGTTTACTTGATATTAAAGTTTGACGTTTGCGTCACATCTTTCTGTGAGATTAATGGCTGGTAGAATATAGTTTAATATTATCTGATTTTCCACGTGCCTTTTAACTTGTTTATTTGGACAAGATGTTATTTCTGTAGTTATTGGATCATTAAGTGCATGTAAACGCACTCATTGTTGGAGGGGCGGAGGACGATCTATCCATCCTGCCTGGCCTTTTCCAGACATGCTTATCATACCAGCGTGATGCTTGAGATGGAAAGTACTGTAATGAACCCCGTCACTGCATCGGCATGGCATGCTGCCAGCACCGGATGAGCCTGACGAACCCACCCCCAAAAACACACTTATGCACGGATTTAAGTACTATGACAATCTTTATTAATCATCAACTCATTAAAATGATCCCATTAAATAATTGGCTAAAATAAGTCTCTGTCAGCAATTCACAACTTCACTGCAATCATGTGTCCCACTTTAACTACAAACATCCCACTAAAATAGTTCAATCTCACACACACCCCCACAAACACACATGCCATGAGTAACACTGCAGACAATTATGAATGCTAAGAGACTATTGTTTTAAACCTGTTACATTTGCTACTCCCCCAACTACTCCTACTCCTACTCTACTCCACCTACTCAACCTTTACATACACACTACACACACACACAACTTATAGTTAGAAAAATCCAGACCCCCCCACCTAGTTCCCAACCAAACACACCGGCAAAAACCTTCGCTCCAGCTCTCGCTCCCCCGATATTAAACTCTAGAATTTTTAAAACCACCCAGGCCCCTCCTCCCAGGGACACACCTGATTCCCATCAACATCTCCAATCTCCGTGTCCATCACAGTACTGTTGGACTCAAGCCTGGGTCACCGTGATGGTAGGATACCGATTTGCTCCAACACCGCTAAAGCGCCTCATAGCTGAATTCCGAGGACAAAATATTTGTACTTTGTGACCCTAGATATTACTACTTCCCAAAAGCACTCGGGGAGCTTTTACTACACAGTTCTGAAACCTAATCGCAAACAGCTGTGAACATTAGCACTGCAATAGAGAGTCCTTTATCAACAAATCTGGGCTCAACTCCGGTACCAAAAGGCTGTTGACCGGGAAGCGTTAACACCTGACGTCAAGAGCTGCATTTGGCTTATCTGGCATTGGAGTATAAAACAATATATATGTAAAAAAACATCTTAAAAGCCTTTATCATTTGGTTGTTAAACCAGAAACTATAATCGTTAAAATAATAAAATCACAAACTTGGTTTATAAAACTGGACCATTATCTTATCTAACAAAATCAGAACAACAGAATCAGATAAGATGTTCTTTAGTGTCCTAGTGGAGATTTTTCATTGAACTCCACATAGCTACATTTGCTGAAACCGTATAAATATCAGACAATAAGCATTGTTTGGACCTGGTGTCCAGCATCATTATATCTTTACTTTAACCTAGAGCCTGGATCAAGGCCACCATTGTTAAACGGTGAGTGTGGACTTGCTCCGAGTTAAGAAACACCCACATCCTGTAATATAGGGTTGGGGCTTGCATGCTTACTATTAGCACGAGCTGGTATTTAAAGGGAACTCAGATACCCTGGCTTAAGCACCAGTTCTCAGCCTGGTACCTCAATCAAGCAGTAGACTGTGGCAGATCGAGCAGGGCAGATTTTTGGCTGGACTTTCTTGATGCAAAGACGGAATCCTATGACAGTTCCGGGTTCGTCTATAGGCACTTTCACACTAAACAGCCAGAGAGACCAATTTTCTACCCTCCCCAATGGAGTTTCCCCGAGAACTGCATTTGTTTCAGGGGTTTTTTGGTTTGCTGCATGGCAGTTATTGAAATTAATCAGAATAAAAAACCCCAAAAAATAACTCATTAAAGCCTGGCCTTCATTTAAACATTACTATAAGCGTATTAATTAGGTAGCTTAGTTAAATTCTTACTTGTAACAGCTAGGCCGCCCTAGAAGCTTGGGGTCCTTTTTGAGCCTTGGTCCTCCCAAAGTGTCTTCTATAAAACCTTTAGGGGCTTTCCCCTTTGTGCTGTTGCTTTGAGCTTGCTTACTTAGCTACTTTGGGCCTATACAATACAAAATTGTAAAGATGCTTTGAGATAATGCTCCATTGTAGAAAAAAAGACTTTGATTCCATCTTTGATGTTCTATAGCTACGTATTTAAAATTGGCAGTTACCCTTAGCATAGGCACTTGCGTCACTTACTTCTGGACCAATGACTATACACTGGGAACATACCTGTTCTGATTTGGGAACAGAACCAAGCAGGCAGGGTAGGTTGGTGAAATGACTGTGATGAAATACAATGAATCTCATTGTACCTCTTCCACTGCATACAAGCTCAGTAAAGCCTGGACTTTGCTGTTTGTTTTGCCTTTTTTCCTTGTTCGGTGTTGAGATCTGTTGGTTATACAGTGGATTCCGGTTAATTGGAATTGGACCAGCCGTTTATTCGGACCAAATCCTAAAGTACCGAAACAAATCCTATTATATACGTGTAATTTTATTCGCTTATTTGGACCAAA
>JAUZST010092514.1:0-19310 GCA_034779995.1 Parotocinclus haroldoi
TGTGTTTGTGTGTGTATGTGTGAGTGTGTGTGTGTGTGTGTATGTGTGTGTGTGTGTATGTGTGTGTGTATGTGGGTGTGTGTGTGTGTATATGTGTATGTGTATATGTGTATGTGTATGTGTGTGTGTGTGTGTGTGTGTGTGTGTGTGTGTGTGTGTGTGTGTGTGGGTACAGGCCATGTCGGGGGAACACGGGGGGTATCTGAGGTTCCCCTGTGAGTTTCTTTTGTACACGTTTTGTTACTAAGCGTATTTTTAGGGAGTGACGCCGCTGAGTGAGATTTCAGCACCTATAATTTGTTAATCTCGGTAAGTCTGAGAGGGGCATACCGAACATTTTTCCCCTCTGGGGGAGGGGCTGGGGCGGGGGCGGGGGCAGGGGCAGGGGCAGGGGCGGGTACACTGTGGGTGGTCCCGGAGGTGAAGAGACAGAAACTCAGAAAGAGGAGGCGAGTTTAATAAACATATTTATATTAATGTTCAGAATAAAACGTTTCAGTTTGCCCCTCCCTGTCACCTCCACAGCCCCTACTGAGCAGGCCTAGGGCGACAGCGGCAAGGAAAAACTCACTGCTGACATTTAGCCATTTAGCAGATCCCTCCCATCCACAGATTTGTTTTGCTGTTTTGCTCGTTTTGTTTGCTATTCAAGTTGACTCGTCAAAGTGTACTGGTCAAAAAACGTTCCTAACCAGAGAATTTAGAGCAGCCAATTAACCTAACACATGGTTTTGGGAAGATTGTGGGAGGAAACGGGGGCAGAGAAAGAAAAACAAAAGAAAGGACGTACACATTTGAGTTTTTGATTTAAAAAAATAAAATAAAACAATAATAACGTCAAATCCTGTAACGTCCAAATCAAAGCCTCCACCAATCCACGGTCCCCCGGGAGGGAGGGGTCGACCAGCAACGATCACTCCAATAGCAAGGGGTGTAACAGTCCACGAGATCACAAAGAAACCCTGGGTAACTTCTAGGCAACTAAAGGTCCAGAGGGTTATTGTATAAAACAAAAGGTTTTGAAGGATGGATGGGGCTGAAACCCTGCATCCCATAATGATCTGTGAAACGTGCTGGCGGTAGGATCACTTAGAGATCTTTAATCCTCATGGCTTCACTCAGTGCTCCCATCTCTCAGGGGGTATTTAAGCCCCTCTCTCGTCTCCCCATTGGCCGTGGTGTCATATCTGTCTCATCTTCAGACCTCGCTGTCTTATCAGGATCACCACTCGCCCCTCTGCTCGCCCCTCTGCTCGCCCCTCTGCTCGCCCCTCTCACAGCTTTAACACACCCTCTCTCTCTCTCTCTCTCTCTTTCTCTGTCTGTCCCGGATGATCTGGAGTCGATCTCCATCAAACACTGCATCTTTAGGCATGAAGTCTTTCATCTAAAGCAGGTTGGCATTAGGGTGTTAGGGTTAGGGGGAGAGTGTTAGGATTGGGGTAGTAATGGGATGTTAGGGGGTATGGTGTTACGGGTTAGGATTGGGGTGGGGTTGGGGGGTTTAGGGGTTAGGATTGGGGTGGGATTGGGGTATTAGGGGTTAAGATTGGGGTAGAGTTGGGGTTAGGGGTTAGGATTGGGGTGGGGTTGGGGTAATAGGGGTTAGGATTGGGGTGGGATTGAGGTGGGGTTAGGATTGGGGTGGGGTTGGGGTATTAGGGGTTAGGATTGGGGTGGGATTGAGGTGGGGTTAGGATTGGGGTGGGATTGGGGTATTAGGGGTGGGATGGGGTTGGGGTATGAGGGGTTAGGATTGGGGTGGGATTGGGGTATTAGGGGTGGGGTTGGGTCTCTCTTAGAATGATGAAAGAGAGAGCTGCTGTTCCTCCTTTAATTCTGTACATATATACACACACACACACACACACTCACACACTCACACACTCACACACACACACACACACACACACACTCACACACTCACACACACACACTCACACACTCACACACACACACTCACACACACACACTCACACACACACACACACACACACACACGACCTTACAGGCCACCCTGTAATCAAATCTATTTAATTAAAGCCATTAAAATGTATTTTAATATGAATTTGGCTTTTGTGTTCCTAATATTTGATTTTGTGTTTAAATCACCTCATTCTGATTTAAAAGTAATTAGAGAGGCTGGAATAATTATCTTTATAATTAGATGAGAAATGTGTCCATATATTAGAGCTAATAATGATCATTATTATAGTGATTGATGGATTCCTTTATTAGATCGTCTGAGCTGTAATTCTGTAAAAGAGTTTATTTTCATTTATTTGATAAATAATAATTATAAAAACAAGAACAAATATTATATTATTATTATTATTATTTCTGTTCATATTAATAATATTAATCATAATAAAGATGGTAAATAACACGAGCTGTTTATTAAATAACGAGTAACTATTGACAAATTTATTGTTTTAGTTTTTTTAAATCCTGTTTTATTATAATATAAGAATCAGGGGGCGTGTCCAAACGTTTGACACCTAACAGCAATTTATAATTTTTATTTCAAATAACTGCGTTATCAAAATCAAATAACTGTGAATAAATTGCACACAGAAATAAATTTTTTAGGTCAGAAATGCAATAAAAAGTCACTGTTTTAGTTGGTAAATAAATAAACCCATGCGCTGGTGAGGGGGGCGGAGCCAGGCTGCCAATCAGAGCTATCCGAGCCTCCCCTCAAACTTCCCTCCCTCACTCCCTCCGTCCCGTCCTGATGCACGTGAGAGGTTTAGGGCCGAGATCGGGGTGCGCGAGAGAGCCTCCTGAGTTGGAGCTGAGCGGTTCATTCGGAGCTGATCGTCCGACGGTACCGGACCTGCAGCCGCGGAAACACGAGAGGCTCGTGACAGAGCGTACCTCGACTTTCCACCCCGTTATCCGTCCTCACGAGCTCAATTTTTTTTTTTTTTTAGTTACCGGACATGTCTTTCCCGCAGCTCGGTTACCCGCAGTACCTGTACGGGGTCGGAGCGGCGCCCTCCTCCGTCTCTCCCGCGTCCCCTCCGTCTGCCGCGGCCGCGGTGCGCGCACCCAGCTGTGACGTGGCGTCCCTGCTCGCGGCGGCCGGTAACGGCGGCGTGTACAGCGCGCACCCGTACAGCTACAGCGCGCTCCTGCCCTACACGAGCGCCGAGCTCGCGCTCTTCTCGCACATGGTGAGTGGAAAAAGCCTGGAAGTAAAAACTGGATGGATTTTTAGTTTGTTTGTTTGTTTGTTTATTTGTTTGTTTGTTTATAGTCTACAGAAGGATCAAGAAAAGCGTCTTATAGATTAGGGTTAATTACAGTTTATTTCTTAACGCGTTCTATTCATTGCAAATGTCACTTTTGATCACTTTAACGCGTAATTAAACAATGCTGCGCTTTTAATAACAGCATATTTACTAAAGGGTGTTTCATCTCCAAAATGACTTTTTCTTCTCTAATAACAATATTAATAATTCAAAACCTCAACGATTATAAACGCGTTACAGGAAAGCGAGGAAAACATGACAGTTATAAGATTTATAAAAGAAAGAAAAGCAGTTTATGATGAATTAGTGTAGCTTTCAGAAATAAAAATGAACTTCCTGTTACGGTCTTAAACAAAACTGTTCCAAATAGAAAAATAAGAAATCACCCCCCCCCCCTTATAGACTCTAAATCGGTATTTCTTGTCTCGTTTTGTTTATATTTTTTTTAAAAACGTTTTCTTAAATACGTCATCGTGTTTAAATATCGCTCGCGGTCGAAAGAGAACGACACGATTATTGGACGAAACGTTTCCTTCGATTATTGATCGGTTATTTTTTTTTTTTATAACCCGTAAATAATTGATGTGTTTTTATATCGTTTAATGAAGCGCGACTTTAGGGAATAAGCTGAGTCTGGATAATCCGCATGTGCCGTGTTTTAAAAAGGAAATCTTTTAAAGAATAAGGATTTTCTTTTACAAAGTGCGGTTTGAAAAAAAAGCGGATCGAATCATCGTGCAGCTTTATTCTCTAAATAATAATAACAATAATAATAATTATTGTTATTATTGTTGTTATTATTATTATAATGTTTAAAGAAAAACGGCGCTTCTGTTAATGAACCTGAATCAGGGCCGAAATGTCTTGTCAGGAATTAAAATCGCGATAATTATCAAACCCATTATCGTGCCTTAATTGTGTGTTTATTTAACCTAATAATCGTTTGCGGTTAAATCGCTAAATGTGTGCTTAAATAAAATGAATTAATCGCTAAGGAAGAATAAACCCGACATTTCGCTCCTATAATTTATTTCTGATTGTAGTTTTGATTTACAAACAAAACGCGTTTTGCCTTTTCTTTTTTTTTTTCTCTGAACGAAAATGACGTGTTTATTCAATTATTTACTTATAAACGGAATAATTTTGCCTCTGTGCGATGAAAGCATTTTATCTGACCATTTAGAAAGAAAACTGTTTATATATATATAATATATAAATGCAATTTGTAAGCTTATAATAACGTGAGCATAAGCGATTAAAAAAGAGAAAAATTAAAAGGAACAACATTATTTTGCTCTGATGATGGAAAAGGAAATGAAACAAGGTAAAAAAATGACCTCGTTTAAAATAAGCTTTTAAAATCTTTTGAAATAAAAAAAAAGCTTTCAAATAAGCTTTTGTAAAATGCTTAACATTTAGGAAATATTTTGACTTTCTTCAAAAAAAAAAAAACGAGAAATAAATCACTGAGATTTCTGTTAAATCAAAAAATGTACAAAAAAAGTAAAAAAATAAAAATAAAAAAATAAAAAGATTAAAATAACATTAATACTACAGTGATAATAGTAATAATAATAATAATAATAATAATAATAATAATTCAATGTCACAAGGTTTTTTTAAAATGCTCTAATAAAAAGAGAGAGGCAGTGAGATGAATATTTGGAAAACATCCCACGCCGAATCCCGGCGTTTCCGTTTATTCTCCAGAGGATTGTGTCGTTTTGTTCCCGTGTCACACGCTCATTTTGGTTTGTTGAGTTGTGTTGCTTTTTCTCACGTCGCACAATAGCGATATCCTGCTGCCCGGGGTCAGAGGTTAAACCTTAATGTAGCTTTAAAGAGCTGAATAAAGGAGAGAGGGGAAAAAAAACTGCAACCGAGAATAAATAAATGCAAAAACAAACAGAAAAACAAACAAACAACAAAACAAAAAACACTGCAGGATTCAATTCTGCATTTCTTTCTTTCTTTCTTTCTTTCTTTCTTTCTTTCTTTCTTTTCCGAGACCCAAACTGAATCTCCAGACCCCGAAAAAAATCTTCTAATTTTAAAGTATTTTACCGTAGTGTTTAAACTCTAATTTGGGTTTTATATTTTTTTTGTGATGTTGTTGATTTATGTGTTTTTATTTTTTATTGATTTTTGCGAATACCTTAGTGTTTAAATTAATGGAAGCTTCTGTGAGTAAATCTGAGGTCATGCAGATACCTTTAAGTTTCATAAATTAAAAAACATTTCGCAGCGGCAAAGAAAAAAGTTGCGTTTCTATTTTTTGTGCGATTAAAAAAAAAAAGTTTAAGAGTGTAGCGGGATTAGAGCGTGGTCAGGAGCGTGGCGGCCTAAACACCGCTCATCTCTGGTGTTTAAAGATGCTGTGGTGTTTAATTCCCTCCGAATCCTGAGGTGTTTGTTCCTCATTCTGCATGAGCTGACATGACTTTGGACTTTGGTGCGCTGTGCGTACGTGTGTGTGTGTGTGTGTGTGTTTGTGTGTTTGCAGTGTTCAGTTCATTTGCGGTGTTTTTTTCCCCCCACATGTACAGCCAGATCCAAATAAACACTGTAGATTTGACTAAACACCCTGCATTAGCCGACGCTAATTGAACAGCGTAAGGCCGAACTAAACACCGGACCAGTTAGCGAAGCTCCTAAACACTCCGTAAAGATCGTTCAACCATATAGTGATAAACACTGTCAACTAGTTAATAAATACTCGAATAATCAAACACTCGCTTAATATTGTAACAGTGTGTGTGTGTGTGTGTGTGTGTGTGTGTGGTGGGGGGGGTGTTTAAATACTGTTTTCACTTAAGAGACAAACACTGCGGAGTTAAAGACTCGCTACACTTTGCTAAACACCGTGCGTCAGTTTCAATCAGACGGTGCAACACCAGCAATTAAACACTGCGAGAGTCCGTTCATAATTTAGGAGAAACCTAAATACTGTGCCTCGCTTAAACACTACTGGGCAGCGTAAGACGAATACTGCGGCGGCTACTTAAACACTGTGGGGGTTTGGTCGTCTTTACATATAACTCAACGTTTCCTTAAACACTGCAAGAGACGACCGAACACTGTAAACCAAACACCGTTTTCAATACGGCAGCGGGTTAAATACATCACTGTGCTGTTCGAGACGAAAATCAAATCGTGCGGTTCACCTAAACACTGCAAAATAAACACTGTAAGAGTCAATTAAACACGATACATAGCTAAACACTGCAATACTTTAAACGATGTAACACCAACAAATGAATACTGTAAGAGTTCCTTCAATCCTAAACACTGTACAATTCGCTTAAACACTGCAAGACAAACACTGATCAGTTGATAAACACCATAGGGGATAACCGAGCAATTAAAATGAAAGGGCGAGCGTGGGTTCATAAAAACCACGAGGTCAAAAAACACGAGCTGTTTAAATACTGCAAATACGGGGAAATGAGTAAACACCGCAGGTTAAATACATGAAAACCTCGTTAACAGGACACGTGGAGAGAATTAAACACTGTCAGTCAAACACAAGGTGAAACCCAGGAGCCGTTTAAATACTGTAGGTTAAGCAGATTCTGCGGGAGATGACTAAACACCGTCTAAATACATACTAAATACTGATGGGCTGTAACAGTCAATAGTCCCTGCAGGTTAAATACTGTCAGGGTTTAATCGAATACGATACCTGGCCTTACTAGGCACGGGAGCATGAACAAACACTGCGGGCTAATATAAATACAGCAGGAGAACTAAACACCTCGTAGCGTGACTAAACACCCTTCCCAAATGAACCCCCGATAGAGTAACTCCGGCAAATAAATACCATAAGAACGAGTCTTATCATTCAGGAGAAGATTAAATACTGCAGGTTAGTTACGTACCATAGCAGTTAAACACCAGAGGTTACTAGAGGGCTAAGATCTAAACACCTAAACATGTTCTGGAACACTGCACAATTATTAGAGTGCTTGATTTACGGTCTTTAAATCACCCTTATCAACCTCTTGCTGTTAAACGGGTAGTATTTAACTCTCTCGGTATTTAAGTAGCTATTACTGCCAAAAATATATATAAACACTGCCTAGGAGAGAAATCCAAACTTTAAGAGAAAATTAAACACAATGCATTAAACAAACACCGTAGTGGAATATAGTATATATATATATATATATATATATATAGTATATATATAGTATAGTGGAAGACAAGAAATCAATACTTACTAAACACTGCCACAGTAAATTGAACAGTGAAAGGGGAGTTAAACACTGTGGGTCGGTTAAGTAATACTAATCGATCATAAAGAGTGACAAGTAAAAAAAAACACTGCAGATCAAATACGGGAAAATGAGCTTTATTGAATACTATAGCCCTTAACTGAAGACCGTAAGTAAATTAAACACTTAGGTGCTCCCTATAGACTGTAAAAGCTAAACACTTTAGGTTGGATAAAAACGACTGGACAAATGAACACCACTGATTAAACACTGATTGATCATAACGAGCGATATGTAGAACCTCTCGGTTAACTGGAGACTGAAGAGAGAGAGCTAAAACCGTATTAGTATTGATTATTTAAACACCTAAAGAAAGAAATCAAACACTTAATCGATCACTGTACACGGGAAGAGTTAAACACTGCGGGCTGAATAAAAACTGCCAGCAGGTCAATGTTTGTGATTTAAAATGTGTAATGAACGAAAACCTGCAGATTAAAGACTGAAAAAAAAGAATTCCCTGAATACCATAGATAATTCAAACACTTGAACGCTAACGCTACAATTCCGAAACACTAAGGGTAAATTAAACACAAGCGATCACTGTGAGAGTTACACACACAGCAGGTCAGTTCAGCGCAAACACTTAAACAAACACTGAAACACTGGTTAAACGATCACGGTAAATAATAAATACTCTCAGCTAAATACTGCAAGATATTTGAACACTGACAGTCAGTGGGTTGCTGCGTGAGATGTGTAAACACCGATTTAAACATTTAAAGAAACAACAAAAGATAAACACCAGCAGAAAATTAAACACTGAACTGATCGCTGTTCGGCGTTGGGTAAACACTGTAGGTTCCAATAAATACTGCCTGTTTATTAAACCCTGTGTGAGCGGGAAGCGTAAAAGATAAACACCACAGAACCGAATGCTTTTACGGTTCATTAAACACCGTCAGAAACAGTTTAATCCTGCGGGGGAAGCTGGGCTTCCATTCACATTCCGGGAGTAGATTGAACACTAGCTGTCAATTAAACACTTCAGTGATCACTGCTTACCAGCGGCTAAAAAAAAAAAAAACTAAAAAAAAAACACCGGCTGAGGAAACACTGTTAATGAAGCACCGTAACAGTTAATTAGCTGTCATACGAGATAATTAAACACAGGAGATTAAATACTGCTGGATAACCACACACAGACGGCCAGGGACCCCGTAGGAACAAGCTAACACTAGCAGCTAACAGCACATAGGAAGTGTTTATTATAGGCGGGAACTGATCGCGGAGTATTTATTATTAAACAGGAACAAATAAATACCCGTCGTCAGAGACGATTAAACACTGAGGGACGGTTCAACGCCGAATTGTCATTGAACATCCTAGCAATTAAACACTAAAACGTTAAACACCGCAGGGCAAGGCTTTATTTTCTACACTCGAAGCTCTGAATGATGAAACACCAGAGCAGAGTATTTATTTCATTTTGCTGTCGGAATTCCTTCTGAATAGACAAATCAAAAACAAATAAACACCTACAGCGGTGTTCTAGGGCTGTTCTTCACTGCTGCTCTGTGGTGTTTATTTATTGATTGATTTCTTTTAATTAAAAATAAGGCCTGATGAAGCTCCGACAGGAATTAACACCGGCACTGTCCGTTCAAAAAGTGTGATTAAGTTGACGCAGGTATTTATTTCATGTGTTTACTTGAAAATGAAAGTGTTTATGGAGGGCAATGTGGGGTGTTAAATAAACACCACCTGAACACTGTGATACTTTATTACTGTAGGTTAGGTAGGTCTTATACATAAATACTCAAGCGTTTTTTTTTCTGCCTTTTTTCTTCTGTTTTGATCTGTTTTTTTATTTACATATCTGTTTATTTTAATTGTTAATATTCATTTACTTTCATAAATCAATATTTTTTGTAAATCGTTTTTTTTGTCTCTTCTTCATTTATTTAACGTCTCTTTTTTTTATTTCTTTCTGTCTTTCTGTCGTTTGTTTTGTTTTTTTCTTTTTTTCTGTGTTTCTTTAACATATAATTCTTTATTTCTTTCTTTCTTTTTATTTTTTATTTCTTTCTGCGTTTCTGCGTTTCTTTAACATATATCTATTAATTTTTCTTTTTTCTTTCTTTCTTTTATCCTTCCATTTTTGCTGTATTCTTTCTGCGCTTTTTTTTAACATATAATGATTTAGTTATTTATTTACTTTCCCTTTTTTCTTTCTTTCTTCCTGCGATTCTTTACCATATATTTACTTGTTTATTTTTCTTTTTTCTTTCTTTCTTTTATTCTTTATTTTTTCTTTCTGCGTTTCTTTGACATATAATTCTTTGTTTCTTTTTTTCTTTTCTTTCTTTATTTTTTCTGCGTTTTTTTAACATATAATTATTAATTTCTTTTTTCTGCATTTCTTTAACATATAATTATTTATTTATTGTTTTATTTTCTTTATTTATTTTTGCTGCGTTTCTTTAACATATAATAATTTTTTTAATAATTCTTTTTTTTATTTCATATTCCAGCCCTTACTGCCTTTTGTGGGGTTTTTTTCTTCCTGAACTTTAATCCGTACATTTTTGGTTTGAATGTTTATGGTTCCCGTGTTCTGCTGGTTCTGATGGTTCTGATGGTTCTGATGGTTCTGCTGGTTCTGCTGGTTCTGATGGTTCTGCTGGATGTAATAGTTCTATGGGTTCTAGTGTTTAAGATGGTTCTAATGGTTCTTATGGATGTAATGGATATGGACGTTCTAATGGTTCGGGTGCTTCTGTGTTTAATGGTTCTGATTCTGATGGTACTAATCATTCTATGATTTGGGGGATTTGATGGTTGTACTGGTTGTACTGGTTCTGTCTCTGGTGGTTGTATTGGTTGTAAAAGTTTGATTGCTTCTAATCTTTCTGATGGTTGTAATAGTTTTGATAGCTGTAATGGTTCTAATGGTTCTAATGGTTGATGCTGATTTTAATGGTTCTTATAGCTATTATGGCTATAATGGTTCTGAGGGTTCTGATGGTTATAATGGTTTTAATGGTTATTAAGGTTGGAATGGTTCTAATGGTTAATGATGGTTATACTTCTTTAAATGGTTCTGATGGTTATAATGGTTATAATGGTCCTGATGGTTGTAATGGTTCTGATGGTTATAATGGTTATAATGGTCCTGATGGTTGTAATGGTTCTGATGGTTGTAATGGTTATAATGGTCCTGATGGCTATAATAGTTCTGATGGTTGTAATGGTTCCTCTGGTTCTGATGGTTATAATGGTTCTGATGGTTATAATGGTTTGAATGGTTCTGATGGTTGTAATGGTTGTAATGGTACTGATGGTTATAATGGTTCTGTTGGTTATAATGGTTTGAATGGTTCTGATGGTTATAATGGTTCTGATGGTTATAATGGTTGTAATGGTTCTGATGGTTATAATGGTTATAATGGTTGTAATGGTTCTGATGGTTATAATGGTTGTAATGGTTGTAATGGTTCTGATGGTTATAATGGTTGTAATGGTTCCGCTGGTTCTGGTTTTAATCTTCTGGTAATAAAGTCAGATTTATGGTGACAATGGAAAGTTTAAAATGATTTTAAAAAGATTAATTGATTTATAATGATGGGTTAAATTATTATAAATGAAGTAAATATTACCAGAGGAACATATTTAAAAATATACTGCTAATGACAATTATGGGATGTTTCACTATGGCAGCGGTCTGAGCTGGCCTGTTTGGAAATGTCCTAATGCAGAATAATAATATATATATATATATAATATTTATTATAAAATAACATTTTAGCTGAAAACATATGTATAAAATCTTTAGTGTAAAGGCAACTATAAAGAGAAATATTGTAAAGAATGAGGTAAAAATATCGGCTTGATGATGGAGGAGCATAAGCTCGGAGAGAAAAGAGAATATGTAGTTAGTTCTGTAATGGTTCTGATGATTCTGATGGTTCTGTCTCTGAAGGTTCTAATGGTTCTGCTGATTCTGTTCAGGGCTCTCAGTACGATCTGAAGGACAGCCCTGGCGTCAGCTTCACCCCTCACTCGTCCCCGGCCACGTTCTACCCGTACGGCGGGTTCCAGTACGGCGACGCATCGCGCCCGAAAAACGCCACGCGAGAGAGCACCAGCACCCTCAAAGCCTGGCTAAATGAGCACCGTAAGAACCCGTACCCCACCAAGGGGGAGAAGATCATGCTGGCCATCATCACCAAAATGACCCTCACCCAGGTCTCCACCTGGTTCGCCAACGCCAGGAGGAGGCTCAAGAAGGAGAACAAAGTGACGTGGGGGGCAAGGGCAAAGGAGGACGAGGACGGAGTGATATTCGGCAGCGACAACGAGGACAAGCGTGAGGACGAGGAGGAGATCGATTTGGAGAGTATTGACATCGATAAGATCGACGAGAACGACGGAGATCGCAGCAACGCCGAGGAGGAGGACGAGGACGAAGACGAGGACGAGGAGAAACGAGGACGCAAACTGGGCAAGGACCAGGAGCAAGCAAACGCTAATGCTAACAAGAGCATGACCGTCATGACTACGCAGAGCCTCCAGCTCCCCGTCAGCAGCAAACCCAAAATCTGGTCTCTGGCAGAAACGGCCACCGCTCCGGACGTCTCCAGGACCGCCGCATCTATACAACACCCGGCGTTTCTTAGCAACCACAGACTGTACACCTGCAACATCAGCAAGATCCACAGCTGGAACGCCGGCAACTTCCTGAACCAGGGCTCACTGCTCAACGTCCAGCGGCTAGTGGGAGTAAACCAGCAACACCAGCAGCCTCATCATCCTCATCTTCATCATCAGCATCAACAAACACAACAACAACAACAACAACAACAACAACAACAACAGTTACATCAGGGGTTAATGGAGAAGGACACGAGTCCAAGGCTCAGCCCCAAACATACAGGTAAGATTATTATTATTATTATTATTATTAATCATAATAAATCAATCTATAATAGTAATTATAATAATAATCAATCAATAAATATATTATACATAATAATAATAATAACTAAATAAATAAATATACTGAAATAAATATTAGGTATTTTAAACATACTTAAAAAAATAAAACTAAATGATTAATAAATAGATATAATTAACATAATAATAATAATAATGATAATAATCACTAAAAAATATTAAACATAATAATAAATAATGAATAACTTAATAAATATACTAAAATAAATATGAATTATATAACATGTTTTTTTAAATAATAAAAATTAAATGATTAAATATACAAACAATAATAACTTAATAAATATATATAATTAACATAATAAGAATAATATTATTATTAATAATAATAATCACTAAATAAATTAATATACTAAACATAGTAATAAATATATTGAACAATTAGACAACTAAATGAATAAATTAAAAAACATAATAAATAGATATAATTAACATAATAAAAATAAAGAAGTAATAGGAATGATCAAAATAATCGCTAAATAAATAAATATACTAAATATAATAATAAATATATTAAACATAATAAAAGATAAGGCAACTAAATGAATAAATATACAAAATAAATCCACTTAATAAGTGGATATATTTAATATAATAATAATAATAATATTTATTATTATTATTATTATAGTTATAATAATAACAATATAGGTTAATAACAACAAGGATAATAATAATAATAATAATAATAATAATAATAATAATAATAATAATAACAATAATGTATAATGTTAGGATGTTTTTATGTACAAAATATATCACTTTTTTATTTATTTTCTCATGTTTTTTTTTCTATAAACAGTTATGATGTTTATTTATTTGTTTATTTATCCACTGCCTTATTTAAGTTCAGCATTCATACCTTTATATCCATATATTTATTTTCTCAGATATTTATCTGTCAGTACGTATTTATATAAAATAAAATGTTTTATTTATTTTTTCTTTTATTGATTGATTGATTGATTATTGCCTTTCCTGATTGATTTTTGTTTTTAAGTAATTTAACAGCCTAGAATCAATGTGTGTGTGTGTGTGTGTGTGTGTGTGTGTGTGTGTGTGTGTGTGTGTGTGTGTGTGTGTGAGATATTCATAGTCACATAACTTCTTATCTAATGAGTTTTTAATTTATCTTTAGATCGAGGAGTCGAATCGCCGACGCAGCCAATCAAATCCTCCTTCCGCCCCATACATGACAGGTGAGGTGTAATAATAATAATAATTATTATTATTATTATCATTATTAATACTAATATTAATACTATTTCTATTCATTACATTATTATGAATATATAATACAATAATATATAATATATATATTAATCAAATATATTTTTCATTATTAACATTATTATTATTATTACTAAGATTCATGTTATTATATAATTTATAATAATTTAATACTTTTATTTTTTTAAAAAAACAGTTTATATCCATTTAAGTACTAAGGTTTAAAAATAATTTTTTTAAAAAATAGGTCAAAACACTGCTCTCCCAGTCCCGGGGGAGTGTGTGTGTGTGTGTGTGTGTGTGTGTGTTTATCACCCCAAATGATTGTTTTTTTTGTTTTGTTTTGTTTTGTTTTTGACAATGTTGACATATTTTTTGTTTTTGTTAGTGGATCAAACTTGTCCTGCTTTAGTTTCGTACAGTTCCATAATTACCAGAAGCTCGGTAGGAATAAACTTAAATATTATGCATTTTAAACCGTTAAAAAAAATACAAAATAGGTTTTGGTTTTTTTTTTTAAACGTCGTTTGTTGTGTGTAAACGTTTTCCAAATTATCCGCTCGTGTTTCTGTAAAATCTTTTATTATAATAATACAATAGGCTGTAATTTCCAATACAATTAAAAGTTTAAACATAATACAATGAATCTGAATTGATATAACACGATAAAAATACATTTTATTTTATTTTATTTTAATAAAGTAAAGGCGAAAGAAATGAATACCTTAGTTTAATTTATTGTTAATTAATTAATTATTTCAGAGATTTAAAAAATATGACATTTTCCTTTTGCTCTTTTTTTTACGTTGTTCTGTCATTATTCATTTAAAATATTCTTCAAATCTTAGGGTTTTTTTTATTAAATGGAAAATAAAAGAAAATTAAATAAAAGTTTAAATTAAGACGTACTCTAAAAATATATCAAAAATACATCATACTGAAAATTAAAAAAAATCTCAGTATTTTGTGCAAAGTAAGTTCCAGGAATTTATCAAAATAAGATATATATATTAAAATCAAATATTTTATAATATTAAAAATATTATATGATCAATTCAATTATATTATTTAAAATTAAATGATGGTCTATATATATATATATATAGTTATGCTGTAGTTTTATATTAATTGTGCTTTTTGTATTTATTTTTTTGTATGTAATTTTTTTAATTAGTAATATTTGCATTATTGTAGTACTGTTGGAAGTATTATTATTTTTAAAAATGTCTCCGATTTTTGTGTTTAACTATTGTGATCTATTTTGGTGTTTTTTATTTTAATAATCATATTTTCTTTAATAGATTTTTTTAAGAGAAACGAAATGCAATTTCCTCTTTTATTTTTCTTTCATTGTATTATTTATTTATTGATATATATCTTTTTTTTAATCATCAAAAAATGTTTCCTTAATTCCCTTTGCAATAAATATTTAGCAAAATCTGCTTTGCTCCTTTTATTTTATTTTGTTTTGTTTTAGTTTTTTTATGACCACTTTAATTTCTGTTTGCAGTTACTTTATATTATATTATATTATATTATATTATATTATATTATATTATATTATATTATATTATATTATTTTATATTATATTATATTATATTATATTATATTATACTGTAATGTTAAATGTACATCAGGTGTGTAGCAATGATTGTTAATTTGGTTGTTAAAGTACAATATCACATTTGTTTGCCATTAAATTTGAAGGAAACCATCCCTGAAAGATATTTAGAAAAAATGTACGAGACGTTGTATTACAGTTAATGCAAACTCTACCCCATTCCATTATGTAGTGTGTGTCATGGTTAATAGTTGTATTGGTAAACAAGCTTCAGAATAACAGTCTGTGATTTATACAGATGCACTAAAATCAATTGTCCCTGCAAGTTCACTTGACATTTCTCCTGTTCATGCATGAAGCATATGAAGTCTGACTTTCTGTCAGTATTTGTATTGATGATTTCTGTTCTTAATATGGTGCTATTGAATAAAGAAAGAATGGCAACCTTTATCTAACTCTGATTCATTGGCTGATTGGTGCCATGATCGAATCATGAAAGTCCACAGAATAAATGTTGCTTTCCCATCGAGTATTAACATGTTGACGTAAGAAACCCGTGCTAATTGCACATGAATCATGTGAGTATATGGAAGGGGTAGTATCAGGTTTAAATATAAGACTCGTGCATCGGCCTTTAGAATGCACCGTCATGGGACGGTGAATCGGCCTTTTCATGGAACAGAGGCTGTATCTGAAGCCACATACTTCTGCAGTAAATAGTATGTAATGCTTATATAGTATGTACTGTTTATCATGCAGTAGGCACCATCAAGACATGTCTAAAGTAACATCTAAATTAGTTTTTTTTTTTAATAGAAAACCTGGCGAGACTGCATTTTAATTTCAGAGCACATTTGTTACATTTTCCACTGATTTAATTAGGTTGCCCTTTTGACTTTTTCTAGAAATACAAACCTGAATTTTATTTATGGAGCCTTACTGAATCGTCACATGGGAATTTTTATCAGCAGCTCTGAACATAATTGAAAGCTATACTGAACACATCGTGCCATGATATGACATGATAAGATTCTCAGTCTAAGCTGTGCGATGGGTGCTGAGCAGCTGCTCAGGGATACAGAAAAACTTGATGGACGAGCGATACCGTAAATATAAACAACGTGGAATGCAGTCCAAAATGGCATTGCAATAACATTGTGTAAAACTTTTGCTTCAGTAGGTTTTATTTAAACCAGAGCAGGTCATGGTTTAAGCTCATCATCAACTCATCTTTTGCCCCATTCAGAGATCTTTTGTTTTCAGTGTCTGTTCTGCATTAGAGAATGTTAACACGTTATAAAAGATGTGTCGTAACTCTAACAGTGCTCTCAGCACAAGGCTCCATGCAGTGTAAATATTTGGAAAGCAGAGAGTCTGAGCAGGCAGTGTGACACTGAGGAGGCTCTTGAACTCTTGTCTTTACCATGTTGAATTGGAGGAGACACACAGCAGTCAGTCTATTTTGCTCTCACACTAAGCCAACTCTTTTTTTTGTGCTTGTGTTGAGCCTGGCTTGGCTATGTTATGAATGACTGAAATGGTTTCAGCATCAAGCTGTATGCTGTCTAACTCTGTGATTATCACGCAACAAGTTATTTAATTGTGAAACATGCACTGCAAGAGCTTATGTGCATTATAATGTACAGTATATTTATACAACAACGTTTTAACTAGAATATACAGTCACTGAACACTTTGTCACTGGCCAACATGGTGGTGGAAACAGTCCTCAAAAGATCTCAGTCAGTACTGAAATATTAGCATCACAAAGTTGCTGCAGATTTGTAGGCTGCACATCCACAATGTCGATCAACTGTTCCATCCCATTCCAAAACTGATCTATTGGATTGAGATCTGGTGACTGAGGAAGTTGTTTGAGTAAAAACCAGTTTGAGATGATTTGATCTTTGTGACCTGGTGTGTTACCGTGCAGGAAGTAGAAATCAGAAGATGCTACACCAAGGTCATAAAAAGATGGACAATACTCAGGTAGGCTGTTGCTTTTAAACAATGCTCAGCTGGTATTAAGTGGCCCAAAGTGTACCAAGAAAATATTTCCCACACCACACCATCACCGCAAGTTGTTTACACCGAATTCTGCCCCGTACCATCTGCATGCCGCAACGGAAATTAAGACTCATCGGACCATGCTACATTTTTTGTTTATCTTCTAGGTTATTTTGCTGTAAATCCTACAGATTGCTGTGTGTGAAAATGCCAGTAGATCAGGAATTTCTGAAATACTAGATCAGCCCTTTTAGTTCCAACAACCATGCGACAGTCAGAGTTACTTAAATCCTCTTTCTTCCCCATTCTGATGGTTAGTTTGCAGTTCAGCAGGTCATCTTGACCATGTTTATATACCTAAATGCACTGAGTTGCTTCCACATGATTGGCGGATTAGATATTTACTTGTGATATTTTATTTGTATGTGTGTGTGTGTGTGCTTGGGTGTGTGTGTGTGTGTGTGTGTGTACGTGCTTGTGTGTGTGTGTGTGTGTGTATGTGCTTGTGTGTGTGTGTGTGTGTGTATCCTTCTATGTAATGACCTTACCACTAGTAACCTATATAGATAAAGGGAGAGTCGGTACACATTACATTTCCATATCAATACAGATACATATTAATGCTACATTTGCTATCTTCCCTTCTATAGAACTCACTGCAATTTAATTACCAAATGACCAAGGATGTTCTAGATCAGCTCTGATATGGTACGCTATGGATATAGTGAACAGAGTACCTGAAACTGATATGCGACAGACATCATCACAGTAATTAAAACATAAATATGTTCTCTGTTTAAGGTTCCTTATGTCTGGTAACACCTTTCAGGTTAGTATAGTAACTGATAATGATATAACACATCCCTAGAACAAATAGCACGATGGCATGTTATTTAGACAATTATAGACGGAATGCAGCGTTTTTCAGCATTTTCTGATGACGATGTCATGCAGTTTGTAAAGGTAGCTAAACATCTCTGATTAGCTTAAATCTTAGGTGCAAGAGTGTATTTGAGAATTAGCCTTTGTGTAAAGTGACAAAAAGACAAGTGACCAGACTAAGCAAGCTTTGTTCATATGAGCTGCTGCAAAATATCATTTCAGATGAGATCCTCAGGGCAACACAGTGAATGGCTGTTTTTTTTCTTTTCTGCCAGCATACTAATCAATGTAAAACCTTGCGGAGATGCCGTGACACAAAGCCACACTGTCCAAAGTGGCCACTGTCTTACAGGCGTGAAGAAGGAATTCAGGGATCTGTCATCTGCCAAAGATTAGGCGACCTTCCAGCTCTGCTTTCTCCATTTCAGTCATTTCTTTGAATGTCCTCTCAGTATACTTGTGTACTACCTCATTGTCATTTTGAAGATTTATCTTTTTGGTTATTTAATTCCCTTTTTGGCAAAAATGATATCCAGTAGCTGGTGATATCTCAAAACAGAGAACAGAGTTTTAATTTCAGATAGTGGATAGTTACCAAGCTCTACCAACTCTACCAAGCTGCCTCTGTTGGGTCCTTGAGCAAGACCCTTAAACCGCAATTGCTTGGTTAATATGATTGTATCAGTTGTAAGTTGCTATGGATAAGGTTATCTGCCCAGTGACTGTAGTGTATCTCTTTCTTTATTTCGACTAGTGCTTAAAATACTGATCTGCTGGACCAGAACGTCTAGAGTTCAAATCTGAACTCTGCCAACCTACCACTGTTGAGTCCTTGAAGAAGGCATTTAAAAATGAAAAATAAATACATAAATAAAATGTTGAGATTGTATTGTAAGGTTATAAGTTGCTGTGGATAAGAGCATCTGATACATTACTAAATGTAAATATCTTATTATAAGTTCTGCTAGCATTACATGAATACTTATTCTTGAATACTTGTACATGGTAAATTCAATTCAATTTATTTATATAGCGCTTTTTACAATGTAGCATCGTCTCAAAGCAGCGTTTACAGTAATACAATTATTTAAAAGGCCAATTCCAAGTTGAGCAAGCCCAGGGCGACAGTGGCAAGGAAAAACTCC
>JAUZST010092525.1:0-15341 GCA_034779995.1 Parotocinclus haroldoi
CACACACACACACACACACACACACACACACACACACACACACACACACACACACACACACACACACACATGTATATGTAGGTTATCCTGCCCCCACCTCCACAACTCTGACACCCATGTACATGTATTTTGCTTTTATTTTAAACATTGTAGTTCATACAAAACTTTAACTTCTTAAAAGTGAGTGTTACGCACCTTTACAGTAGAGTTATTGCAAATGACAAGCATTTTGTATCCTATATTTTCACTGCATAACATGCCATTGTTCAGTCATTTGGACCCGCCATACCCTTGGGCCCCCCAGGGAGTGCGTCCCCCACTTTAGGGACCACTATGTTATATAACACTTTATAATTCACAGATGTACACTCACTGCCAAAAAAAACAGAGGGGAGTTGTTGGGAATAAATGACACTTTGCATGTGTGGATGTTTTGATGATATGTAAGTGAATACTATATTAAAGTGAAAGGATAAGTTTTTGGGGGGAACTGAACAACTGAAACGAGGTTCTATTGCTCTTTTAGGATGTCTATTGTCTGGATAGAGGATGAGATACGATTGGGCATTGGAGGCACAGAGGTTTTGTATGGTGTCCTGTTTCACATTTGACCACATATGCTATAGGTGGTCCTGCAGATCGTAGGCTGCTAAAGCTCGTCCCATAAAGGCTCGATTGACGACAAATCTGATGACCTGGTGGCCAAGTAATTGTTGCAATTTGGTGGAGAGTTTCCTGGGAAACCCCTGCTGTGCTTGAGCAAGCATTATCCTCCTGAAAAATGCCAGTTGGAAGCCCTGCCATGAGACACAGCACGTGCCCACAGGATGTCCTGCACATATCACTGATGTGTTAGTGCTCCTAACTACTATGGGTGCCTGTCGTCTGTCATGGTTCCCCAGATATCAGCATCTGGGGCAGTGTGTCGCTCCACATAAAAGGTAGGATTAATGGGTTCACCACAACACCTTCATGCTCAAACCGAACAACTGATAGCTCCCTTCATCGATAAATATACAATTTATATAGTATACAATGTAGTCCCAGTCCCCAACATTTCGAGTTTCTCATTCAAGACACCTATCACCTAGCAATTTTTTTCTGTTAAGCACCTGGAAATGGTCCAGGTAGAGAAAAGGGAATGTAGTGAAGTGGCACCTGGGTCTGGATGGTGGAAAATGATACTGTGGCTCAATCAGTCCTCTCTACTAGTGGTAATTCAAAACTCTGCTGTGCATGCAAGCCCTCATTTTGGGACCACTGCTCCAAAAATCTCCTAATAGCCAGGTCAGAATGACCTAGATGGCAAACAGTTTGTAGAAACCACCATCCTGCTCCTCTCAGTCCACTAATATGCCCCCTTCCAAAATCAGTCAACTTGGAAGAATGTCTTTAAGTGCTTGGTAGAGCCATGTCTTGCCGTCAACAGTTTGTCACCAAGAGGTACACTACCCAAAAGTAGCCTCCAAAAACTTTTTATAGGGCAGCAAGGGAAGTACTTTTGGCCCTCTTGTGGCAAGACTCTAATCAGACCACACCTGCAATCATTTACATATCTGCCTGGGACATAACTGTGCTGGGTTTTGGGTCAATCCAACATTTCTATCTGGGCGAGTTTTTTTTTTTTTTGGTCAATTAGTATACTTCTTAATTCGATTCCCAGTGAACATTAACATAACGAGCCCTATCACTCAACTAAAAAGTTAGATGTGGCTATGAAAGCTAGTCTCCTGTACTGTCGGTGGATCCTCTGCATGTGAAGGGCTTGCCAGGTGAGATCGAGGCTTTCGCGTTAAGCTTCGCAAGTGCGACGGAGAGGCTGGGGCTGGAACCGCTACCAGGGGCGGAGCCAGGGTCGTGGTCGGGGTGGTAGGGGGAGAGGGAACAGGGGTGCGGGGGTATCTTCCTCCTGAGTAGACGTATGCATTAGGAGGAGAATATGAGCCAGGATAGCAGGGTGGACCTCGAGGATCAAGAGGGTGAATGTAGTTACACGTCTCCTCCTCTTCTCCTTCAGCAAAGTCCTGCGAATATGTCAGGAAAAGACAAAACGCACTCAACTAACCTGAATAAAAAAATATATTTAGACTTAGTACATTAATGTTTTGACTTACTGTTTCTTTCAGAACATATAAACCACCAGTGCCTTTGCGGTTATGGAAGCTTCTTCCCGGTACAACGTCAACAGTCACTACAAAGCATTATTAAAATAGAGTTATTGTTTGTTTGTATCATTCGTACATGTAATTGTGTATATATATATCTATATATGAATACACACAGACACACACACACAGATATATATATATATATATATATATATATATATATGAATGGTTAAAAGTTTCCATATTATGGTACATCTTTCTTGTTTTACCTTCATGGTTTCCATTGCTCTGATCTGCATTTTGCCTCCCTTGTCTGGCAGGTTGCTGCTTTTTCCTACAAATGCAGAACAAAAAATGAGATCGGTGTTAAAGGCTAAATGAGCAAAGTGGCACCAGTTTTTGACTGCATGATCAGTATCATTTCATCTGGGTTTAACATTTCAGCAAGCTAATTAATTGAAACAGCAAAGCATGCTGGTCAGGCTTTGAATGGGAACAATTCCCATTGAAATTTCCCCAAAAATTCCCAATTCCTGTAGTTCCTGATGAGTGGAACAACCTCCATATTCATGACCATGGATTAAGGCTGGGACGTTATTTGAGCTCCTGTAGGTGTAATGTGTACGTGTCCCAATAATTGTTCATATAGTATATATTTTATTGCGAACCTGTTACAGTGAAACACAATTAAGCTCAGATTTTTTTTATCGTACAAGATGCTGGCAATATAACGCTAAACTAGTATGAAACCGTAGCTTCATTTTAGTAATACAAGTCAGCTGTTCTGATCATTATGGTGCTTGTTGGTCAGCGGTGAGAATATGTGAAGGAAAAAAAAAAGAGCTACTTTTTGGAGGGCTTCCAGCAGGCGCACACGGTCACCAGGGTTATGAGCAAGAAAATGCCACCCGTGGAAAGAATGATATAGAGAGAGCTTCGTCCTGCAGAAACCAAAGCAGAGAAGAGGTTGTTGTCATGGCATTTGTCTCTTACTAGGAAACCAAGGCATTGTGCGTACATATATATAACAACTCTGCATAAATCACCTTATAAACAAAGCACAGTTTCAATTGTTTACAAATGTTCAAAACTACCAAAGCGCTGTGTAATCTTAGCTTACAGAGACCCCTTATTTCCTTTCAAGTTTTTGTGAAGGCTACAAATGAATGGCTGATCATGGGGCTTTCTAAAGGTTAAAGTACAGACAGAATGTGGAACCCCACAGGGCTCTGTGCTGTGCCTGAACGGTTCTGCAACGGAATGAGAGAAGGAAGAGAGGAAGTCACGACTGAGCCAAACATTACTGGATAGAAATCTGTCCTTTTGATACCTCAGTACTAAACCCTCCATCCCAAATGTATTTAGCTGTATTCTATAAGAGTATCCGGTGTGGTTTTCTTCTGCTGTAGCCCATCTGCTTCAAGGTTCGACACATTCTGTGTTCAGACATTTACAGCATTTAGCAGACGCCCTTGTCCAGAACGACTTACAACTCCTACAGTCTTACAATCTAAGCAATTGGGGGGGGGCAGCTTGTCAGAGGTGGGATTTGAACCCTGGACCATCAGGTACAGAGTCCAGTACCTTAACCGCTAGGCTACCACAGTCCAAAAACTGGCTTATTATGGCTTGGGTTTAAAACGGAGACATTTTACTTGATAAGCGAATGTGCTAACCATTACGCTAGAGACGATCATTCTCCTCTGGCGTTAACAAATTATTTTCACCCAGAAAACGTTCCTCATTGGACATTTACTTTGCTTAGAACCATTCTCTGTGAACAGACGTAAAGAGACGATGGTATGTGAAAATCCCAGCAGATCAGCAGTTCCTGAAATACTCAGACCAGTCTAGCACCAACAACCAGGTCACTTTCAAACACTTAAATCACCTTTCTTCCTCATCTTGAAGTCTACCTTCCTAAATGCATTGAGATGATGCCATGTGATTGGCTGATTAGGTATTTGTGTGAGCAGTAACACAGGAGTGGTTTAAAACTCCAGCAGCACTGCTGTCTGATATATTTGTACCCAAATAGTACCTGATCTGTGCTGGTCCTGTGGGTGTCCTGACCATTAGACAGAATAAAGGGAATGGCCAAAGTAGGGAGAGAAACAGATGGACTACAGATTGTAACTGTAGAACTTACTGAAGTTGTGTATAGTGTTATTGAAGTAGGCAGAAACACTGCACCTACTGTAGACCGTGAGTCTGACCGACGGGCTCTTCATGCTGCTGATAGCATTCTCCACAATGCAGGTGTAGACGTCGTCATCCGACATCAGAACCCGGGAGATGGTCACGACTTTGTGGTCGTGTGACAGGAAAAGGCGCGAGTCGTTCATCAGAGGCTTGCCACCCTTGAGCCAGCTATAGGTGGGCTTGGTGCCGCTTTTGTGAGAGCAGTTCAATGTGAAGAGCTCGGTGAGCTCCAGCACAGAGGACGCCACCAAGTGCACGAAAGGCCTGGACACGGGCACTGGGAGGGAATGACAGAACAGCACTCTGAGCGAGGTGCAATGATTTTGTTTTTCATTTACTAGCCACTAAATTAGGTTGCACTATATGTTGGTATCACTGTAAGATTCTGAGGAGATAGAGCTGCATTACTTGGTAGGCCATATTGTGATATAACCATGATTTCTGAGCAAGGTATTGGGTTAATTATTACATAAACTGAGAGATTAATATACAAGCAAGGTTTGTTACCTCCTGTGAAAGTATCAAAGTAACCAAATGTCACAGTCATTTTATGCCACTGTAACGTAAATGACACCACATTTTTAACTGGCTCAAATTCACAATAATTATAGAAAATGCACTGGTACTGTGCTAGTACTACACTGTGTGTGTGTGTGTGTGTTGGGGGCAATGAAGCCAAAAATGCATTGATAGAAACTATTACAAACAACATATTCAGCCAGATGAAACATCCAGCCAATGAGTCTCAAGGAGTGACTGTGAAACAGTTTATGTAGTTATGGGTATGAGAATATACAAGTAGTAGCAAACAAAGGGAGTACTAATACTGTTACAAACAAACATACACTGAAACACGAGTAACTTCCACAAAAAAAGTCCCTAAACACATCAACCGCCATCTAGCTCCATCTACAAAGCAACCTTGCCTTCCACCTTACCATCCACAGTGAGGTTCACATGCTTCTCCCCTGGGAAAGTATCGTCAGTGATGGAGATCTCCACCTCGTAGGCGCCCTCATCCGACAGCTGCAGGGTGTTGATCAGAAGGGAGCCGTTCTCAAAGAGCACTACGCGGTTGCGATATTCAGTACGCAAGTTCCCAATGACCTCTGTGCCGATGGACTGCACCACTGTGACCGGTTTGTCCCTCTTAAGCTGCCATTTGATGATTGGCTTGTCTGAGCTGGTGCTGGTGTAGCTGACAGAGAGCAGGGCTGAGCCGCCTAGGGTGCCCCTTATTATGGAGGATGGACTGGTGATGTTCACGGCACTGACGACTTGATGTAAACACACACAACATGACACAACAAGGTTATTAATGGATTACTATACTAATAATATACTCATGTTTTACTAGCACCGGCCTTGTTGAATTCCAGTGAGAGTTCAAAATGACAACATTTATTTCTTCTACCCAATGTGCACACAAATGGGTGTTCATCAGAAACACAGTTTGGCTAGCAGAACCACAGCAATCATCTATTCCTTACAGCATAGGTTCTACTAGGTGTTGAAAACGTTCTGCAGGAATCTTGAACCATGAGGACAGAAAAGCATCCACTGACACCCAGGGAATGTGAAGGCCAGGGAAGCAAGAGAAACGGTATCTAATCTAAACGAATGCTGGCCTAAGACTTTTGCACAGTATTGTACTATTAGGAACCATTTAGGCAAGTCTTCTGGGGTCTGTCCTAACATTTCATTCAACTGATGATAAAAAGCAGGTACTACGCAGGATGCAACTCCACGTTCCTTTTGTAGGATAATGATGCTCAGGTTCTCTTCATCTAGACCTAATAGGTTTTGAACAGACCTGGATTAACTTAAGCAGGCACTGCATGCTGATCACTGATGGCTTAATCCAACACGTACACAGCAAGAGCACAGGATTTGGATGCACAGGTATACCGAATGACATATTGAACTTGTGTAGCGCAGCCATCTGGATGTTTCCGGCAGACCCATAGACTCTCGCCTCTCTGCCCCATAACAGGATTGTGTAGAGCAAGTCAGCAAGCCATGTCTCAATCACCCTGGTAACAGGGCTTCGGTGTTCACTGCATGCCAAGACAAGCTAACAAAGGCCAGGATTGTGGGCTTGCCCTCGACCAATCAGGGCGAGCCAGGAGAAAGCCATGCTGTAGCGTGATTGGTGGCTGGCAGACAGTGAGAGCTCAGTGATTCTGCCCGTCGGTTCACAGCACAATGACACAACAGTAGCGGCCGGAGCCAGGCTTTGGCTGCTCAATGTTCTCTTGCGTGAACATACCTCCTTTTATCTGCTAGCTGCCTCCAACCTCCAGTCGCTCTCCAAACTAAAGTACACTCAGCCCTCATGATGAGGACTAAAAAGTAATGAGCGAAAAGTCTGCAAAAGTCTCAGGACACCATTAGATGTGTTATAACATTGTTTCAGCAGTGGTATAATAGTCGGTAAAAGCTTGATCAGGAATGGTCTTTTTGGGAAGGGCAGCAGCAAAGAAACCTCTTCCCCCCTGTGCTACAACTCAAAAATTTGAACGAAAATCAGTGGAAAAGATTATAATGGGCTGACCAGTTTAGCTTTTAAAAGTTTTGGCCTAGTTGTCAACAATATGTTATATAACAATATGTTCTATTATTATATTATATGGTCATAATATCATTGATAAACAACAAATCTAATAGTGGCCTAAGACTTTTGCACAGTACTGCTGTAGGAAAGATATTCGTACACGAGTAGGTTAAAACAAAATGCACAACTTAATTAAAAACACCTAATTATCTGGTTTAACTTTGCAAGCTCTTTTTTTTTTTTTTACTCTTTTCGAACTTTTCCCAGAAGTTCTAACCCATTCTAACATTACACAGAAGGTGATTCTGCTCTTACCTGCCAAGAGTAAGGTGAGAACACAAAAGTTTTGGAAGAGTAAGGAAACGCCGGCCTCCGTCGAAGAAGCCTGCCTCTCCGCCTTCATCTTGGGAGCAGCGCTGGGTTTTTCTTCCCCACACTCAGCATGGTTTGGCCACTCCAGGCACGTCTCTGAGACCTCACAACGACTCCTGCCAGACTGGACTCTGCCTACTCTGAACCCCACTCTTAGGACCCCTTCACTGAACAGCCTTGCAGTGTGTGTGTTTCTGCACAGTGCTCATCTATTTTCAGGGGTGCCTCCCTGTACGTCTTCATCCAGTGATGTGCATGGTGTGTGTGTGTGTGTTAGTCTTTGTCATGAAAGTAATTGGTCTGTGACAGTTTGCTCTCTTAAAGAGATTGCCTTTGCATTGATGGCGCCTTGATTTCTCTCGGGTGGGACAATTCTGTATTCAACACATAGTACTGTATACTTTTTGTCTCATCCACAGATAAAGAAACCTTCTCATGAATAAGTTCCAGACATATCTTTTGATGATGGGCTACAGGCCAGGAACTTCGACCTGCCCACAGAACATAAAAGTTGCATGAAAAAAAAAAAAAAGTTTTACAGTCATTTTGGTAACATGTGAGCTCCCCAGATAAAGATCCTACAGTAAATAGACCTGTTATTGCTAAAAAACACTTGCCCTCATACTGTGCCCCATTCTTGCCTGGCAACCGGAGCACTGGCCCAACCCTCTCTGGGTTGCCATGCCAGAAAGTTTGGTCTCTTATTACAAATATGAGTGATTAGCATACATAAATGTAATATTATGAAAGGTTTGTGTCTCAATGTGTCTCAAGGCAAATCAGTTTAGTACCATAACTGCAGGGGTCACACTCTTGAAGGGATTTGGAGATTTGGCAATGCCTATAGTGTGGTCCAATACAGCACACACAAGTGAATTAGTCCAAGGAAGGGCAAACTGCTGTCTCGCCCTGCCTTGTGCCACAGCAGCCCCTACTGACTGTAATGCCAGCAAACATGATGAATGAACATGGGGAGGGAAATGTGTTCTTCTATTCAGCCTGATTCTACACACAGAAATCCAGTACAGGAAGGTGAAAAGAAGCATTTTTAGCAAGTGTTGACATCAAGAGGCATGTGCTGGCTTACGGCCTTCCACACTCAGCGCAGGTACGCACCAGGGGGCATCATAAGACACGGGAAATAGAAATAACCAAACTGGGCCGAGGAAAATAACTTCTGAACCTTTAATTCATTTCAGTTAAGTATATCATTGTGGTTTTACAATATTCAATTCAATTTTACTGATATAGCGCTATTTACAATACATATTGTCACAAAACAGCTGCACATTGTTAGATAAACATTGTCACAAATTAGCGTCGAACAGTTAAGAACAGACCAGAACAAATACCGAATTCCCCCTACCCCCCCCTTCCTTACTCTACGTTTATTCTACGTTCACTCAACGTTTGATGCAATTCAAATCAATTGTATCATGCGGTTTAAATAGGTAGCTAATCTCTTGGCCCTAATGAGCAAGCCAAATGGCGACAGTGGCAAGTAAAAACTCCCTGAGATTAAGAGGAAGAAACCTTGAGAGGTACCAGACTCAGGAGGGAAACCCATCCTTATTTGAGTAATAAACATAATTAACATTACATACTAAAACAATTCAAATATAAAACCATGCAATATTTGCATGTAAAGACAAATAGACAAATAAATGTCCTAAAACAAACCAAACTATCCTAAATTAGAAAGTCAGAGGTGACAGTGGAAAGGGTAAACTCTCTGAGACTACCATAGGAAGAAACCAACTCATATGGGGAACCCATCCTGTTCTGAGTCACTTACAAATATTGGTAGTTGCAGGTTGCACGTTTTTGGGGCTTGTTTCTAAAGTAGTGTTTATTGCCTGATCCTGTCTCTCTCTCTCTCTCTCTCCAAAATTCCTCCATGTTGGTTTTGCTGCCTCTAAAGTTAAAAGAATTATATGGGAAGGAGCCAATCTCTCACATTGGGTTGAATCCTTTGGGCTTTAATTGAGTCAATTCGCCGTTTTTTTCTTTCCACAGATGATCTGGCAACCCTGGAATTAAATGCAATTCTGGCTAAATGGCTAACAAACATTTTTGGGGGAGAAACTGAAACACAATATGCTTAAGGGAATTAATTCTAGATGGTAGGAAACATTGAATCAGAGATGTTTCAGCGAGATTAATGAGTCACATAATCCAGGAATTCTTTATTTATCTGATTACCCAAGTGCAAGTATCCCAATCAACCGTATTTTCTGCACTTACCAGTTTATTAGTGCCTGTAAAATACTTTACAACTAACTTTAATTTGCTTGTAGCATGTTATGTGACAGTGGGTTAACAACAAAAGACTTATTATGAAGACACTATGTCCTCATGAAGCTGTTCTGATATAACTCTAGCCAACTTTCCAACACTGGTGCAATACAGTGAAAGGGAAGCGTAGTATTCTCACTTCCTTAAGGTTTCATGGCATGGATACAGATATGTCACAATGCACAACTACACAGACCCCCAAATTCTTCCTTCTGAAAAAAAGCACAAGTTGGCAAAGATGCACAATAATCATTCAAATAATTAAACCAACAGAAATAATATAGCAAATATGTCATAATTACTGTGATAACCCCTACTGCATGATGACCCATAGGCTATTCAGATGGAAGATAACAATTAGGTCAAATGTTACACGGTTTCTTCGTACTATCTTTGTGTCTGCGCTTCCACATTCCATGTTCTACCCAGCATACTATGTGGTCCGAGCTGATGCCATAGTGCTGCTGAAAACGTGCCACCTGTCATATTTTGAACTTCTCTGAGACAAGACGATGTGTATTTTAGTAAGAGTCACGAAACAGCGTAAAAAGGAGTCATTACTGGGTCTATGAGTTAATTTAAGGGTGTGGGTAGAGATCTGTGGGAGATCTCCCGCAGAACTGCCCTCACACAAACTTTTGTAGTCTACTACAAGACGGAGGAGGATCAACGTAACGCACCTCCAGGGAACACCTAGGAGATCTTACTCAAGTAAATTGACCTGACCCTGATGAATACTAGCTGGGCATGAGGAGGGTGCAGGGGTAGTGTCCTCACTGAACTAATTGTGGAAAAGTATGTGAATTAACAAACAATGTGTCTAAGATCATTAGAGAAGTTTTATGCTTTTGTCACGCTTAGAGATCTGTAGACACGGGATTAACTGGGTGCGAGCTAAACTGAAAGATTTGGTGATAGGTGTATAAATGAAAAATATTAATACAATCATGAAATCTTTTACATGAACAAAAACGCTATAACGCTTGCAAAAATTAGGGGATTTTTTTATTTTGAAAATTTTTGCGAGCAGTATAGTACACTACAGCACTACTCATACTCCAGCATATAGTAGACAAACGATGTATACTACGTACAGACTAACGGACCACAATGCATAGCGGTTTCCTTTGGCATTACACAGCAAAGGTGACGGACAAGTCCAAAACCACCCGAGCATTGAATTTCCTCTACAATTATAAGTACAAAATATTCTAATATTTTAATGACTATTAAAAGACAAACAGTTGATAATAATGCATTTACTGGTGAAAATTGTTCAATATTTATGTATTCTTTCTGGTTTTAGTCCGTTGGGCAAATGAGTCACGTTTCACAGTTGACGAGAAACGATGCCAACTAAACATTATTACTCATAGGCTTGTTGATGTTTTGGTTGGTTTATGGGACAAGTTCAAAATAATTTGTTTCTGGCTTGCCGTAGGTAAGTGTTTTTTTTTCACTGCTACTCTATATAGCGTTCTACACAGAACACACTTGTTAACAAACCTCCATTCCTGCTTATTACGTCCGTAAGAATTTTAAAAACGTTGGTACAAGAACAATTTGGGGCTAGTAATGAGGTCAAAAGGATAATGATGTGGTTTTAAACTGGTGATGTCTTCGAGGGGTTAAACTGGGCAGAGAATATCCAGTTTGTTAACCAGTTTAGATCTGATTTTCCACAGCACTCAAGGTACGTTTACAAATGGCACTTAAAACATTACTGGGCAAAAATTAAGCCTCATGTACATAAAGAAATTGCTTGGAAGCATCGCACAGGCATGTATTGTGAGCAAATGAATCAGTATTCCAGATGGAAGAAATGGATGCTGTGTGCTCTGGACCAAAGACAAAAAAGACCATCCAGACTGTTATCAGCAACAAACCAGAGTCTGTTATGGTATGGGGGTGTTTCAGTGCCCTTGGCAAAGGTCCTTTACACTTCTGTGAGAGCAGCTTTAATGCATAAATGTACACTGAGATTTTAGAGAATGAATGACATATTTTCCAGTAATGTTCACACATTTTTCAACGAGACAATGCAAACCAAGTCAAATCCGAAAAAGTAGGGGCAACCTTCCTTTAAAGAACATTATTTTTAAACTTTTCAATAATCTGTCAGGCATTAGTTGATGAACCGGAGATCCTCCTTTGCTCCACAAAATCTCAGCGTTTCATGGATAACTGGGGAAATGGCATCATTTTTTTAGTTGATTTTTTTAACCTCACTACTAGCCCTAAATTGGCCCGTCCCGTGGAGTAGCCAGGTAAAACATGAAATATCCATGTTGAAAACCAAAGTCAGTGTAAGGAACACCGCAGTTAACCGCCCCTTTTGCATTTTTAATACCACCACTTTTTCTGATTTGGATTTGAAATTGTGAACTTAAACCTTAAACTGCACAGTACTGTCTCTATTTTGTTTTCATGCCGTTCACCCTTGTCTGTAGCATCGTATCTGTCTTAGGTCTATCTGTTATCTGAGACAATATGATCACTAGAGGGTGCAAGATTGAAGAAATAGAGAAGACAGACATCCGGATATTTGTGGCACAATTTGACCCAATAACCGAATAAAAAGCTTTTTAGGGTAACTGCACTCTCACATTTCAAACATAAACTTGACTTTAAATGACTTGCTATAAAGCTGCTACTTTATGAACCCATTCTTACACGTGATCTCAGCCTCTATAAGTAAAGTGCAGCTCTGGGCATGAATCACTTCGATGGCGGACAGGGGTGTCAAGAGCAGTCTACGAGAGCAGAGAAGGCACGACCAAGAGAGAGAGAGAGAATTAAAGAGCTGTCTGAGGTTTTGGGTTGCCATGCGCAACCTGCGATAATGCTGACGGCATGCTCAAACTCCTGGAGCTGGTTATAGGATGCATTGTGAGGAGATGCTGCTGGCTGTCTGAGCCTCGTGTGTGTGTGTGTGTGTGTGTGTGTGTGTGTGTGTGTGTGTGTGTGTGGGCGGCAGCGTGGGCGGCCAGATATCTCCAGTGCTCATTTCTGCACCTTGGGAAGAATCCAGCTTTAGCCATAAACATGACGAAGATGAAAATAATTGTACGGGTCTCTCACGATGTCTCTGCCTTACTTCCAGACATTGATGTACAACCTGATATTGGCATTATTAACAGTCTAGAATCACTTCAGCTTTTTTTCATCATGGTGGATCATACCAGTTTATCTTTACCTCCTACTGTATGCTGTGTAAAAGGTATTTCAAGCCTCATTCCCGATTTAGAAAAACACTCCACCAGTTTCCTCGGCTGTGTGGATCTTAGGAAGTGTGATCCGTTTGAGCTTAGTGTGAGGTGACAGGGACTGTTGTCTAGAGTATGCTTGCAGAAACACAACCGCATTAGCGTATAAAGTGCTATATATGCACGGATTTAATTTTAGAAAAAAAGTGTAAAAATACAGCAATCCCTTTTTTTTATGAGGAAAAAGCATACAAACTGTAGTCAATCTGTTTCTCTACATACCTTGTTAGTTTTGACTTTGCCCTTTAAAGGTTAGGACCCCAAAAGGACAACATCGGTTGCAGTGTGTGTAATCCTCACAGGGTGCTGTCTACAGGTTGCTGATGGCTCCAGCAGCTCTGCTTTATCTGATCCACTACTACCAGCATGAGTGTAGAAATAAACCTAATAAAGTGATCAGGGAGTGTAGGTTCACATAGGATCGCTTTATTTTACCACTCAGTCATTGAACTACAATTCCAACATCCAACAGTGGAGTTTCAGTTAGTTAAATACATTTTAACACTTACTACTACTGGTTTATTGTGGACTGTCGAGGCCTAGCGGTTAAGGTACTGGACTCTGAACCTGATGGTCAAGGGTTCAAATCTAACCTCGGTCAAGCTGCCACAGTTGTGTCCTTAAGCAAGGCCCTTAAACCATGATTGCTTGAACTGAAAGACTGTACGAGTTTTAAGTCGCTCTGGATAAGGGTGTCTGTTAAATGGTGCAAATTTAAATTGAAGTTTGAAGACGAACTGACAGCTTGTTATGATCAGTTGAACTACAGGATCAGAACCAGTCTGGTTTAAAGGCAGTTCACTCCACAGAAGTGGCCCCGGTTGGTGTTTGAGAAACTTCAGGCTGCCAGAGCTTTCAGACCTTCGACACAATGAACCACAAGACTCTCCTTTCTGTCCTCTCCAGTGCTGGAATCACAGGCTCAGTCTGGCAGTGGTTTGCTTCCTGGATGATCGTTCTTATCAGGTATCGTGGAGAGGTTCTCTATCTGAACCACCTCATTATGGATGTCAGCTTATTTGAAGCTACACCACAGCAAAACTAAACTGCTTTACATTCCTGCAGATGGATGTTTTCTTATCAAGAACTTGAACTCATCCCATCACGCCTTCGGAGAAAGCAAGAAATTTTGGCGTTGTCTTTTAACCAGCTGAACTTCTCTGCTGATATTTCCAAAGTGACCCAGTCACGTCTCTACAACATCAGGCAAACTCGACCCTTTCTTCTCCAGGGAAGCTACCCAGTTCTCTTGTAATATCGAAGCTAGATTAGTGCCATGCTCTTTTGACTGGTCTTCCGATCCGTACAATCAGACCCTTGCAACTCATTAAGAATGCAGTGACTTGTGAACTCTTCTCATGTCACCCCACTGCTGCGTTCACTTTACTGGCTCCCTGTAGCTTCCCACATCAGATACAAAACCCTGATGCTCGCCTACAAATCCAAAAATGGAATAGCGCCATCTTACACAAAGGCTCTAATCAAACCACGCTCTGTACCTCGTGCCCTTGAAGACACTTGGCTTGACTGGATCCTCCATGTAAGATTAATGGAAGACAAGAATCATTACTCTATTCCATCCTGTTGCCCATGTGGTAGAATGAACTTCAACTGAGTCAACTTCAAGCGACAACTAAAAACCTCACCACTTCAAATCAGCACTTAAGTGAAGACTGCAGAAAATAAATGAATAAAAAAGGAGGGGGGGAGTTGTTTGTGTGTGCCACATTTGGGTTCTTAAGCAAGGCCCTTAACCCATCATTGCTTGGATTTTAAGACTGTATAAGTTGTAAGTCGCTCTGGATAAGGGCGTCTGCTAAATGCCGTAAATGTTTGTTGATTTGACCTACATCAGATCCTTGCAGGTTCTGGTAGGATTGTGTCATTAGGCTATTCCTTACTTGTACTAACATGATGTTTAGTCTACTAGAAAGAATACAAATAATTTGTGTCTGCTAAATGCTGTTAATATAAATGTTGTTACAAGGTTCTGCCCCTACCATGTGAACACAACAGACATGCTGTCCTATAAAGATGGTTTTTTCTGTGCAAAACACATTCGCCCACACTCCATTAACTGCCAGTAAAGCCTGTGTTACCAGCTACTTGTCCACTGAGCACTAATCTGTTTCCATATTTCTTAGCAGATACACCATCACACAACAGACAGGCTACACTGAGTGTCTACTAGCTCTGTTTCAGATGTTTCAGAGGACATTCCGGACACACGCTGCACTGTTCAGAGGGAGTTTGAGTTAATGATCAGCGTGAGACTGCAGTAAAATCTGAATTTGATTCTTAAAATCTTCGGTTATTAAACTTCCATCCATTATCCTCCGCTTAATCCACATGGGGTTGACGGCCAGCCGGTGCCCACCCAGCAACTCTGGACGGGGTCACGCAGCCATGCACACAGTCACACACTAAGGGCTACTTTAAATACACCAATTAACCTAACACACACGCCTTTGGACTGTAGAAGGAAACCGGAGTACCCGGAGTAAACCCACACAGACATAGGGAGGACATGCAGACAGGCAGGTG
>JAUZST010092536.1:7374-19307 GCA_034779995.1 Parotocinclus haroldoi
CCCCCCCCCCCCCCCCCCCCCCCCCCCCCCCACGCAGGCAAACCTTGGCGTGGCCTGTTCGTACGCTATCGAGTGTTAAATAAGCACTAATTCTCCTCCTTCACAAAGCAGTGCATGAGGGGCGATAAAGGGATTAAAGCGAGTGGTGGGTAAACATTGACAGCGCCGTGGCGGTGGCTGCTGCCGCTGCCGCTGTGGACAGATCCCTTGCGTGCTGAGTGCGTGTGGGTGTGGATCCACATGACGGGTGTGTGTGCTCTCAGAAGTCGACCTCGATCAAAACAGTGCATGGAGAGCCGCGTGCACGCGGGGGGAATGTTTGCAAACTCGAGTAGTCTTGAATTTATGATCATCCGCGCATGCCCAGTGCGGACGCGTGCGCCGTGTGGGAGAGCTTGTGAAATATGGATGGGAGGCAATTGCGTGCAGAGGCGTCTGTTCTGGGGCTTTCGTGACTTCCCCACCGGCCCCCTGCTGAGCCGGAGACGGCACTCTCCCTCTCACAAGCATTAATATAAGATGAGTGTCAGGCCTGGCCAGGGAATAGTGTAAGAGTAAGGCTTGTTGAATCTGAAGTGCTGCACACGCCCGTTTGCTCGAGTGGCCTATTTCTCTCGTGTCAAGGCCGTGGCAAACTCCCGATCGCTCATCCGCTCATCCGAGAGAACCGACAACAGTAAACACCCGAGCCCTTTTCCGGATAAGGGGTCGCTCCCTGAGTAATAGTAAGAATGCATTTGAAAACCACTTGTAGAGCTCGCATCCTTAATGTAATCTGGTACAGAAAGAAGGTCTTGCGTCAGACGAGCAAAGTGCTCGGAAGTCCGGGCCAATTTTATTCGAAAGATTTGCAGCTATCTTGCAGTTTGTGGTACCGAGAAACAAAAGCAAGCATAAAGAAATGCATGTAAAAGGGCAAAAGCTCTATGGCAATACTAGCTACGTTGCATCAGCGTTACCAACAAGCCCATTACGTTTAGTCCAGCTGCAACTGCAGCTGCTAATTCTTATTGTTCAAGTACCTAACGAGGATGGTGTCCAGTCTGAGGCATGTACTTAATTGGGTAATCTATTGTACAGTCTGTTTTAATAGTTAATTGATGGAAACATACGATTACTGCACCCCTTCGTCACTGTTTATGTCATGTTTTTACCATGTGATAACAAAAGCTAATAACCACATTACACTGACTGGTACTCCGGTTTCCTCCTTCAGTCCAAAGACATGCGTGTTTGGTTAGTTGGCGTATCTAAAGTGGCCTTCAGTGTGCGACTGTGTACATGACTGTGTGTGTGCCCTAAGATGGATTGGCGCTTCATCTAGGATTGTTCCTGCCCTTTGCAGTTGCCGGGCGGGCAATCACCACCCCGTGCAGATTTAGCACAAGATAATAGGTGGAGGGATTCAGTTCCGAGCTTTTAACCTAAATTGCATTAAATTAAGACTTTGATGTTACTGTAATCGTCATGTCTGATTTGACTGGGGTTTTTTTGTGGCTTATTGTTATCATATTTTATTTCTAAAATTCATTACTGATCCAGGTTTGAACAACAGTTCATTTATGGGTTATAAAGTGAACGATTATTAAACGCAGAAAGGTTCAATTATTGATCTTTAACATCAGCATTGGTCGCAATAATGTGGCAAAAATTGGTTATCAACACAGCGTGAGAAATTCAATATCGGTGCAGCTCTAGTAAAACAAAGTGATCGATGAGCGATTGCAGCGACTGCTACTTTCAGTCGCTAGAATTTATAGTATTAGGAAAAACATTGATTCGAATTTGGACGGTGTTTAAGCGGCGATCAAGGTGCAAAAGATTTCAGACGTTTGCAACCAAAAGCCTATTTCATCCGCAGACCAAACAGTAAAAAAAAAAGGTCACTAGATGAGGTAACACAATAGACACGGCTACACGCTGTGAAGGATTCATTGTTTTTCAGAAGTGATCTAAGCACTTATATCAGCATGCCAGTCTGATAATCCGTTAGATTGGCAATGATGTTAAAAATGATTCGAACGCGCAGAGTAAAGCTGCTGGCTTTTTTGTTCTCCGCTTGTTCAGGTTACTCCTGCATACCAGTGCGATTTCAACTCGAACTCCGATTAGATTTAAAGGAATTTCTGCTCTCGCCAGCCTATATATATTCATGTATTTTTTTTTTTTTACCAGGCCCCTCCTCTTACGTCTCGCAAACTAATATTGGCATTTGACATTTTAAAGGTGTTGAGAGTTTCTTCCTGCACATTCATTATCAGTGACAGGACATCTCTTCCACCGTACTGGAGCTATTTGGGGATAGACTGCTTTTATTCTGTCAGACGAACACCTGAATGCCACGGCTGTGTATGAGGCTTGCACATTCAAGTGTAATAGCCAGCGAAGTGCAGTGCAATACAGGTTTATGCCCTGCCTTGCCTTTTTTCCCCCGCATTCTCTCTCTAATGTTGCAGGCTGTGCAATAAACTTTCGAACCCGCCTCATAATCTGTGTCACAAAATTGTTGCTAAATCCTTAAGCATTGGACTCGCCAAGGGTAATCGTGGAACTGTGCCGTCACAGTGTAACACTGGTAGAACGGCTGAAATAAATGCCTAGCCGTAAACGTGCATTTCTTCTAAGCACACCTTTTACGTTTCACGTTTTCATTCAAGGTTGAATGCATCAGTCCTGATGAGCTAAAAAAAAATAAATAAATAATAAAAATAAAAGTCTGCTGGGTAGCACGATGGCACGGCGAGTGGCACCGCTGCCTCACAGCAAGAAGGTCCCGGGTTCAATCCCAGGGTCTGCAGGGTCCTCCTTGTGTCTGCGTGGGTTTACTCCGCGTACTCCGGTTTCTTCCCACAGTGCACGTTAGGGTAACTGATTACTCTGAATTGGCATTAAATTGTGTGTGTGGTGTTGAGATGAACTTGTGTATGGATGTAACCTTGTGTGTGTCGCCGAGATGGCCACAGATGCCGATAGCGCCGTTAAACAAACAAAACAAACTGTTTAGGCTGCTACAGATTTAAATCTGAAAGCGCCGCTGCCTCGCAGCAAGAAGGTCCCAGGTTGCTTTCTGTGTTTAGTTTGCGTGTCCTCCCCGCGTCTGCGTGGGTTTACTCAGGGTACTCCGATTTCCTCCCACAGAGGAAACCAAAGACACGCGCGTTTGGTTAATTGGTGTATGTGAAGTGGCCCTTAGTGTGTGACTGTGTTAGTGGCTGTGTGCACGCCCTGTGTGATGTGTGTGTTCCCTACGATGGATTGGCGCCCCATCTAGGGTTGTTCCCGCCCTTTGCAGTTGCCGGGTGGGCACCGGCTGCAGAGTGGATTAAGTGGAAGTTCATAGAAGGAGGGATTCAGTTCAGTTGCTTTTAACCTAAACTGCCTTAAATAAAGACTTTGATGTTACAGTTCATTTTATTTCAAACTTGACCGTTTCAAGTCCGAGTTATTCCCTTTACCGGTTTATTCAGTTACATCCAGTTGAAATTTCAAATCTAACCATTTCAGTTCCAGGCAGTTCACTTGAGGAGACGATGTCCTTCCAAGGGCATTTTGGTATTTTGATATAACTTAGTTTATTTTTTTCACTAATTTACTAATTTAAAATGTATTATGGGTTTGTTATTTGATTTCAATTGTTATTTACCCATAATTTAGCTATAATTTAATATAGTTAATAAGTATTTATTTAATTAACATCCCCTGTTGAGTCTTGGTCCTCCCAAGGTTTCTTCCTTCTACTTTCAGCGAGTTTTTCCTTTCCACTGTCGCCCTAGGCTCGCTCAACTTGGGATTGGCCTTTTACGACATAATAATATAAGATTGTAAAGCTGCTTTGACACAATGTCCCATTGTAAACAGCGCTATAGAAATACATTTGAATTGAATTGAACGATCAACATGCCTTTTAAAAACATCAAGGTTCCAACGGGTCAAGTAGACTTGCTCAAGTTTAAATTATGTGTAGATTTTTCCCCCCACCTTTTACTTCTATTTAAGCTACTTTGTTTGCTACGTCTCAGATCGTAGGGTAGGAGCGCTACTATTAACAACAACATTTGCGTCTCTCGGATCTGCTCAGTTACTTTGTTTTAAGACGAAGCAGCGGTCAGTGATAATCAGCTGGCGTCAGTTCTTCAACGCCGGCTCGTCGCGACACCGTTCGTAAATAAAGTGCTTCCTCGGGTACCCCCTGCCACTGCTCCTGAAGTCTTTCCAAACCACTGAACATGCCACGTTATTTAACGCTTGGGCGCGCGCGGAGGAGGGCGCTAATTGCTCAGATGTGTCAATTAGCAACACAGGGCAGATGCAAATGCATATCCCAATTAGGACTGGAAATTACGCGGTAACTATTAGACAGGCAGGAAGGAGTGAGGCTACGGGGCGATGATCTGCCGTTTAATCGTTTGGTGTGGATAGTCCAGTGCTCTAAAATGACTTAACAGTTTGTGGGTTTAGTACGTTCGGCTCAGGGGTGCTGAAACAATCGTACCCCTAACACCTCCAGTTCAGTTATGTTCGAGTCATGGCAGGGCCTTCCGGCTGGGCTCGGCTCCGTGTGCAGTTTCTCTGCTATATATTCTCGTGTTAGCTGAGGGTGTTGTCCATGTTCTGTTCTGTGGGTTTGATTTTACTTTACCTTTCACGTCCTCACTATTGAGTGTGGTCGGTGCCCCGATGTTCTTTAAGGTACCAGACTCCTCGGGGTCCCTGTGAGTTTTCAGTTGCCAAGGTTTGATCGCTGTTCTGTTTGGAAGGGTCTGGTGCAGGACTGCTCAAAGAGCTTGGCGCCACGGGGGACTGGCGCGTCGGAGGGTCTGGCAAGCCTCATCAGAACGAAAACGGATAGCGAGACATTTTAGGCACTGTGGCATCAGCTGGGCTTCCGGTCTGAATGGGTGAAGCAGTTTTGGTGCACGTGTCACGGGCAGACTTTTGTCCCCTTGCTTCACAATAATAATGTTACTTCCCACGTGTGTGTATGCGTGCCCATGTGGGGCGACTGCCACCAAGACTGTGCAAGCCCTCACAAGTCTGTTAACAGCCCAAGTACGCTTTGATTGGGCAATAACAATGTAAATAGCCCTACAGGAATACACTGATAGCCAGTTGGTGTGGAGACTGGGACTAATCTTCTGGGTTCTGAAAGGACTAAAAACTCGAGGAGCCAAAGGCTTGATTAGTATGCATGCATTCAGCGCCATCACTGCAAAGAATGTCATTACTGAACACATTCAAACTGTTAATCCCAGACCGGTGGGGTGTAGCTGGAGAATTCCGAGCAAAATTGTGGGAAATAATAGAAAGATGCCAAATGCAAAGCAAACGACTCGTTCCAGAAACCAGCGGCCAGTAATAATATCCGGACCGCCCCATTTGGGACATGACTACGCGGGACACGAATTGGCTTCCGTTCAGCCAAAATCTTTACGGTTGGCACTACGCATTCGGCGGGTCTTACACCAAACGTGCAGGTGTAATGATGCTCGTATAACCCAAACAGACTTCAAAAGCTTGAGCAATCGATGGCCAAGAACCCAAGAATCATCAGCCTGGGAGAGCTAGGGTTTAAACTCTGATTCGCGATTCCAAAGATCCTCGGCGGCTCGGAGTATTCCTTTGACGACTAACTCTTGGTGCTGTGAACGGTGAGGGAACCCTCTCCTGAATATTACGTACACACTCTGTAGGTCATCCTGGATAGTGCCGGGTAGGCTAGAGCGTGAACTGACTTTGGGTTGAATGCTCCTTGTCGTGGCCTTGCTGGCATGTGTAGTAGCAGCAACTTTCCTTGGCGGTTCATTGATGCTTATTGGAGATAATGAGCCAGCAGTCAAGTGCCTGCTGGTATGTGGAGACATTACAACAAGGAGCTGATGCTTGTGCAGGTTCCGTAGAATGCACCGACGTTGGCATCCAGGCTGTAAGGCAGGCCTGCCCTGGGGAACACAAGGCAGACTGTGAAGGGGGAATAAACAGACGTCATTGGCTTTTTTTTTTCCCCAGGCCTTTATTAAAATGACATTGGACCATAGGTATTACACAACAGTCTCCCAGAACGTGGAATCAGTTCATCATCAGTCCCATTAATTCTGATCACCATGTATTCTAACTCATTTGGGACGACTTTTTGGCGTCAGTATTTAATTCCGTTTAGTACCCAAAAGAGGACGGGTTTCCCTTCTGAGTCTGGTTCCTCTCAAGGTTTCTTCCTCTTAATCTCAGGGAGTTCTTCCTTGCCACTGTCGCCGTTGGCTTGCTCATTGGGGAAAAATAGAATTCAATCTGTGACACTTGTTTATGCGTCAATGTAAAGCTGCAGTGTCACAGCGTCTATTGTAAAAAGTGCCCTACAAATCAAATAGAATTGAATTGAAGTGAGTATTAAGTATTCAGTATCATTTCAGGGCTTCTTTGACATTTTGGTGCATTTTTTGTTGGTCAAAAAGCACTCGAGGTTGCGTGTTCTCACGGCTGCAGTGATTTGGGGTCTGTCCTGTGAACCAGGGTTCAAATCTGCCACTCCGGATCACGGCATCTGATAAATGGCTCGATGTAGATACGTGTAAAGATATATAAGCGAGAGCTAACCGTGTACTGTGGACATTTATTTATGTCAGTCATGGTCGGTGGGTAGGTTCTGGGGCTCAGGCACAGAGGGACAGAGTTAAGGCGAAGGCAAGACAGACCTTCAGACTAAATTACATGCTCGCTACACCGATGATGACTGGTCTCGGCCAGGAAAAGCTGTGAGCTCTGAAAATATTACGCTGAACATCAGTTATGTGAATACCATAAATAGAATCTGACACAATATGCAGTTACAACACTGCAGAAAGTCAGTTTCCACTCCGCACAATGGGCCGTGTTATTTCAGTGCTGACGGGTAAAAGTGCAGGCAAGGTAACCGAAGGTCAGCCAGTGTTTTGCTTGCTGTCTCCCTGAAAACGTTACTCGTCTTCTGGAACCGATCAAAGCCCTAACATTTAAAAAAAAAAAAAAAAAAAAGTGTGGACCTGACCTGTGATAGAGCCGTCTGGGATAGCAGCTTAGAGAGGGCGTCAAAATATGAACGTTCTTCTCACTCTTCGCTGCTCAGACAGGTGAAACCATGCCTCCTGAGAAAGCCCTCACCTCCACATGAACCTACAATGCAACACAGATATGTCAGTTTCAACAAAAGGTACCATCTTGGACCGGGGGCTTTTCCGTTTCGGGGGCGCGTCTGAGTTTAACGGGATAACAGAGGTCCTTTGACAGCGGAGATAAAAGATTCAAAAACGGCTGCAAAAATATAGAACGCTGTTCGGATGGGGGAGAAAAAAAACCAACATGCACGTGAACCATCAGCACGTCCTTTGGTTTGAAAGGCTTCGACATTCGCTGGCTGTTTCTCTTAGGGCTGATTTGTTTGTTTGGAGGGGTTTGTCAGGAAGACATGGACCAATACTTGACGCCGAAAACCAAAACAGTTTTTATTAAGATCATAAAATCACTCGCACAGACATCGGTGGCTCAGTGGTACGAGCCAGCTGCAGGATACAGCCGTTCCTGAGGGCCTGGGTTAGCAGATGGCAACCAAGCACTTTGTTAGCTGGACTGCAGTATTTATGTTTAGGTATCTGTACTTTACATACATGATTGATCCAACTTAGTACTTTTTAATTTTCCTACAATATCCGTGCTTTTGACTCTACGTGTTCAAAACAGGCTCTTTAAGTTATCTTTTATTAGGACTCTGTTTATCTATTTGATGTATTTATTTCTTAGGTTTCTCAGGTTCTTCTTCCTAGGCTTATACTTGGGGCATCGTGCACAGGTTTGCGTACGTAGTTTTAAATGGAGCAGTGGAGTAATGGAGCTTATAAAATAAGAATTGCTCTAAAAAATGTGGTGAAGCTGCAGCTTGTTGGACTAAAATACCGTTTTATCAGACATTTATTACAGCCTAATATCAACTGCTCGCGCTGTGGACCACCAGTCTTGAGCCCTCGCATCCTGCTTTCTATCGAACCTTTGGATGGCCAAATGAAGATCGTAACCTCCGCCGCCCTTGCCTGCACCCCGTATCGTTTGCGCTGCGGTTTGGTCCTGAGTGCGCTCTGGCAGCTGCTGAGCACCCATTGATATTTCCCCTAGCCTCTCAAAACCTGCAATAACGTTCACAGTGGTGTTGGATATCAGTCCTTCAGCGGCCATGAAAGTCGGCGTCCAGCCGCTTTGAACTGAGCCTCGGTGTTCAAGCAGGCAGGTAACAGTCATAATGGCCCCCTTGTATGCAGCCGATGGGCCCGTTAGCCTGGGAATCGATTGAAAGCCTACAAGCCCCCCCCCCCCCCCTCTGAGCGCCCGCGTTGGCATCCCGGCGTGCAAGCTAATCCTTCAAGGATCCGAAGGCAAATCAGAGGCCCCTATTGTTTTAACGCGTTTAAAGGCGTTTTCATTCGCCTCCGAGCGGGTCCAGGCCTGTGCGTTGGGAGTATTGGCTGATATCCGCTGCAGAAATCAGAAATATCCATATTTTTTTTCTCATGCTGCTGCTCACAGGCCGGTCATTGTTAAGACGAGCGTGTTTGATCTACCTGAGAAAGTCAAAAAGTACGAACGGGAAACAAGTTCCCAGACAGGAAAGCTTCACAGCTGTGTTTGGGGAAGAGTAGCTTGGGTCAAAGTTGAACGTTTCAGCCCTGCATGCCCGGCCTGATCTCAGGGTTCAATTTTACGCCCTGCTCTTGGCTCTTGGCTCTTAATTTTAAATGTGTTTGAGGTTGTAAACAGACGACGCCTGTACGTAGGTGAGCATCCTGCCGTTTCACATGAGCACCTAAAAATAACAGACTATAACAGACTAGAATAGCTTGACTTTATGAGAAGTAAGAGGGAGGAAAATGGATGTTTTTGATGTACTCGGCTTCATTTCCTTTCCCTTTCTAAAGCTTATATAAGTCGTTTTGCATCACATTAGAACCTTTTATCAGATTAAGGCGTCTGAGCCTCGATTCTTCACACGGCCTCCGTGCAGTAGTCTTTATAGAGGATTTCCAAATCACTTTCTTCTGAAACCAAGTCCATCCACGGCAAAGGGATGTCTATTTTCGGTGAAACCCTACACGGCTCTATTAATTGTGATAACGACGACGTCGTTCCAAAGCTGAGGATGGCAGCCCTGTTGGCTTAACAGGCTCCTGTCACTGTTATAAATAGCCACAATCAATGGCTCAGCTGGCTTTAGCGAGCTCACTAATTGCTTTTAACTGCTCAAACATCTACTCCAGCACTCAGCGGGACAAGTCACGGACACTTTCGGGCCGTTCTCTCGGCACTTTGTTTCGTCTTGGAGGAAAGAGACCATAGCTGTGTGACCTCTTTGGACCGACAGGCCCAGATCACCAAAATGAGCAGTGCACATAACAGTCATAGAGGAAAATCATTTTATGGCGTAGCGGACATCCCATCTGTGCAGTTTACAAACAGTGCCTGGCAAACCCCGTGACCACGCTGTTAGATAGCTACAAGGGGAAGGGGGGTGATACTAAATATAAAGGGACTCTCCTTATAAATACTAACTCCTTATAAATGAAGGGACTCTCCTTATAAATACTAACTCCTTATAAATAAAGGGACTCTCCTTATAAATACTAACTCCTTATAAATTAAGGGACTCTCCTTATAAATACTAACTCCTTATAAATTAAGGGACTCTACTTATAAATACTAACTCCTTATAAATGAAGGGACTCTCCTTATAAATACTAACTCCTTATAAATTAAGGGACTCTCCTTATAAATACAAACTCCTTATAAATTAAGGGACTCTCCTTATAAATACAAACTTCACTGAGGCCAACTGAAGTCGTGGACCACGTTTCTTACGTCATCCTGCAGTCCCCATATACAGTACTGTCCAAAAGTCTTAGTGCACTGTTAGACCTGTTGTATTATAAATGCTATAGTGACCGTATATGGCGTCCCGTCGATTATTGCTTTAATCGCCCCACTCACACTCTTATCCATTGATCTTCCAAGTCAACCTTTGTGAGCTTTAGCATGTCTTGGGGTTGTCACCCTGTTCCCCTTCCCAGAAAAGTGGATTCTTGGCTGCTTCCCTTCTAAAAACATTCCTCAGACTTCATATGGGTCACCTTGGCATCCCGATTAAGCTATAAGGGGAGGCCAGACTAAAAACGACTTACTTCCTTAGCTTATGCTAAGCGCACATTTTTCCAATCGCGTTCCAGTAAAGGGACTGGTATATCTAATCGAAAGGTGGCCTAAGACTTTTGCACAATGCTGTATGCTGAGGAAGAACCTGCAGCGTTCTCTATTTCAACTTCTGTCACCGACTAATGATTTTTTTTTTTGTTTTGTTTTAAACCGATGTTTATGCTTTCCTGAAGCTTGTTCGGGACCCGGCCACTATAATTTGACCGTAATTCTGATGTCCTGTGCGGGATTGCGTTGCTATTAGATTGATTTCACGGCATCGATTTCACCGCATGTCCAACATCCTGAGCGGAACCAAACTGAGCCTGTTCTTTAAAAACAAAAATAATAAAAACGCTCCAGCATTTTGATCCTAAGAACGTTCCCGCGCTGTGGGGGGTGGGGGGAGAGAGAGACGAGCTCACGCAGCATCAAAGTGAGGACATAAGGACACTGCTGATGAGCCTGTACACAAAAACACATGACCGCATCCTGTTCCTGTCTACTTTTTATCGTTAGTGCGTAACGATGTGATTAGGATTGCCCTGGCAATAAGACGTCAGTGCCTCCTCTCTCTAGTTCCGTGAAGACGACACTTATTTCTTGCAGCTGCTATTTTTGTTCTTTCATGATCCCACAATGAACATGGAAGCTAGCACTTGTGTTTGAAATTGCTCCTGCGCTGCCTTTGCCAAGGGGAAATCTGGAAGAGGAACGGGATTCCCAGCCAGCTGGAGTGAAATCCGCACGCTAATCCGAGCTGTTTACCTGACAGCAATTGATTGTCCGAGCCAGGACAGGTGACTTTGTTCCTCGCCTCAAACGATGGGCAGCCCGCGCGTTCATTTCCAGCCCGGACGGAAATAGAAACCACCTGCTTTGCGAGAGGCCTCCGGGTCCTTCCGCGTCACCCGAGACGTTGTTCGAGCGCGGCGGCGCTTCTTTCCAAACCAGAGACGTCATATTTATCTTGGAGAGTTATAGGCGTAACAGGAGGGAAGTTTATTATTTGATGCAGTGAGTGCCAGAGAGCAGAGAGGAGTAAGAATGGGGGAGAGACGCTGCAATAAAAATGATGTATGAGATGTCAATCGGAGAGCGGCGCGATACATCACTTTCAAGCCATGTTCCTCAAAGCCCTGCTTTAATGAACTACATGGTGGAGCCATATTCTGCTGTAATGGATTTGGAGATGAGATAAAACCTTGCTTGTCTTCAAAACTATGAAAAAGAGTTCCCTGCTATATTACTTACGATTACATTTTCAGCAAAGAGCGGTTGAAAAAGCACTGGTCACTGAATAGCATTTTTATCGAAGCAGACACACGGAGGACTCGGAGCTTGATTGATATTCGTGCACTGGCCGCTTGTGGGTCCTTGAACTTGAGCTTTCAGTGAAAGTTTGCAGCTAACTACTGTCAGAAACGGGGAACGGTTTCCTAGTAGCCGCCATGATACAGAACAGACAAATAGGGGTTTAATATTCAGCCAGGCGCCGTTCAGCAGGTTCATTGCTGCCTGTTAAACAGGTCCAAAATGGTCTCTGTCTGGGCCTTATCATAGTCACTTACCTTAGGCTAAAGTAAGGTGTGAACGCGTTACATAAATGCGTCAGACGTCCAGCTAAAAAAAAAGCCAGGAGATTTCAATATTTATTTATTAATTTTATTATTATTTATTACTATTTTTTATATATATATATATATATATATATATATATAATATTATTT
>JAUZST010092547.1:0-19306 GCA_034779995.1 Parotocinclus haroldoi
CCACATCAATGGCAATTTAGAATAATCAGTTTCCCTAACACGTCTTTGGATTGTGGGAGGTACCTAGATTAAACCCACACTGACACAGGAAGACATGCAGTCTCCCCACAGAGTACTCAAGTTGCTCCACCCTGCGATTGAACATAGGACTTTCTTGCTGTCAGTGGTGCTACCCACCGAGCCACCCACACATGATCATAACACTGCATTAATGTATTTTACTTTGTCACCTTTGGTTTGTGCCTGCAACCAAAACACAGCTGTGATGTTATTCGCAATAAGGCACTCTTTCTCATGTTCTACTGGTTAAAGATATGATTTGTTTCTATATAACCTGGAGTCTTGATGTTACCTTGCGTCTGAATGATCACTGATTGTGACTTTCTGACACACACCACTGTCAGACACACCACTGTTCGACGCAGGGAAAACTTATTCTCTCACTCATCCCTGAACTGAAAAGATGGCAGAAAATGATGAAATGGGAACGGAACTTAAAACACATCTCAAACCTTACCTCAGCAGAAGCGTGATATGAACAAATGTGACTGACTACCTTGAATCAGTGCTCTACCCGATGAGCCACATTGGTTCATAGCTCATTCCCAGCAAGGTGAGATATTCTGAGTTGGCTAGGAGTCTCATCATAACCGGTTTTCTTATCGCTGTTCAGGGTGTGGGACTGGTGATGTGTCGGACCACCATATTACAGTTCGGTCTGTGTGACCCTGGGCTTTTGCCTCAGGTTTCAGAACTCTGCATATCATGGGACTGGGTTTGTATCTTCATAATAGTGATTTTTCGGGGTGATATTTTTGTTCTTTTCTCGACAGATTGGAGCATATTGAAGCTCTTGTCTGTGATAACGTGCCCACATGCTGTAGATGTGGTGAATAAAGATTAGGCTGAAAACCACTAGAGTATTCCTTTAATTATCAAGACAAAGCCCTCAACAAGCACATTGTGATCAGCATGGCAGCCTCCCCAAAAGCTCCGTGTCACGTGTCGTGCTCTGATATGCAGTACCGAGATAAACAGGTTGCTTGGAAGACCCATATCAAACTGTTTTGATGCGCACCTGGGGCTATGCTCCCTCAACAGCTCTCTGAGTCTGACGCTTTTCAAACCCATTCATTTTAAACCTGATCAGATTGGCGCTAAAATGCACCGGTGGCTCGAAGGCACAAATGTGCTCTGAATAAAAATGGAGCGGTTCAGTTACCATGCTCATGAAAAATGAAACTTAAGTCAGGATTTCATCAGGACTCCAGCAAAAAACTGTGTGCATAAAGACCACAGTCTGCTTTCATACTGCATTTAAAGCACACATCTAAGCCATGACTGACTTTACTTCAGATGTTGGCATTTTGCCTGCTTCCTGTCCATACCACGGGCACAGACAATGGGTGCAGCAGTCTATCTCCAATTATACTGAAATGCCAAAGTAGGAGATGAGAGAAGCCTGTGTAACAGTTTGAGTCTGATGATGTGACTGAGACCGGAAGGTCCACAGCTGCGTGTGTGGCTTTATTTATCTATAACCAGCTCGAAAATTTCAAGCACACCTACCTTGACTGAAAGCTTGTTTCGAATGAGTTCTGAAATACATACGCATTCATACATGTAAGCATTGTTATTGTTATACATTGTTTTATCAGAACATAGACCAAACGATTTGGAGGAAAGAACTGCCTGTAGAGCTCAGATACAGAACTGCTCCAAAGACAGATCTGGAGAAGGCTTCTGCTACACTGAAAGTTCCCAAGAGTACAATGTCTTCCATAATTCTTAAACTGGAAGAAATTTGGACCAACCAGGACTCCTCAACTAAAGTAGGTCATTAAGGGAAAAGTCCTTGATAAAAGGTGGTGACCAAGAGTGCAAACGGTCACTTGGGCTGAGCACCAAAGAGCCTCTGTGCAGATGGGAGAACTTCCAGATGGTCAACCATCACAGCAGCATTCCACTGTCTGGGCTTTATGACAGAGTGGCTAAATAGAAGCCCCATTAGTAAAAGACTATACATAAGACATTAAATCCAACATTAAAGTTTTTCGGTTGTTTTTTTGTAAACTACAGTGGGATTTCATGTCTTTTACTGAGCACAGGCTTCTGTCAGGCTACAAGTGCAACATTATTTAAAACACTAACATGCCCAGGAGATATGTTATAGGTTACTGAGGTCAATCTTAGTGTTAGGTGTATGTGCTACATTATAATGCTTTCAAAATGCTTTTAAAATGAAATATACCCTCTTTTTTGTGAGCAGTGTAGTATATCAGTGGTCATCTCAGTGATAGAAAGACAAACTTTGTGTGTGTGTGTGTGTGTGTGTGTGTGTGTGTGTGTGTGTGTGTGTGTCTTCTGCCACAAGCCAACAGTAATAAAATGGGAACTAAACAGTTCATTACACTTGAACGAAACAATGAACTTGCCGGAGAGGTGGCAACACATCCACAGGAAAAAATGTAATTAGTTTCTGCTGTTTCACTTCTTCCCTCTGCGTGCTGCGAATGGCTCAAATGCGTAATGAATATAATGAGAGCATGAAGGCAAATAAGTTAAAGTAAGCAAATTACACTCATTGGACTGCTCCAGACTGGAAAGCAAGAACGTCTTTTTTATATTTCTAAATGAGCAGGAGACTCTGTTATCCTTTCATTATCTCTGCCGTCATTAGCATAGCAGCTTCATTTCTTACCATTTGCTTCCTTGTCACTCTTGTTAGCTTCATAGCAGAGTATTAAAACCCCAGTGGCTCTATGCTAGGCACCATGCCCTGTTGTTTTTTAAACATGTGCATCAGCGATGACGACAGTATCGCGTCAAAGAATGGGTCTAGGGAATACGAACAGTTTTCAGCCGTGTACACAAAATCCCAATACTCTTCTCCCCAATTTTCATGTATTGCTAGCAGATCTAAAAAGCATTGACTGGTCCAGTTAGTGATCCTGGAATGATATGGGTTTTAGTATATACTGCACAAGCATAAGTTGTGGGCACCCATAAATTACACAAATGTTGTAAATGAAGAGTATTCACTTGCCACTAGATTTTGAAACATGGCTGTGAGGTTGGGTACTAATTAGGGCTGGCTCGATACCATTTTTTAATGCCGATAGCGTTAGCCGATTGTACTCTTGGGATTTATTTGGCGATAGCGTTATCAGACCGTTACGCTGCTACCACCTCTTGACCACTCTGGAGTTCCATACGTTGCACTCAGTTGTTTTACTTTTATCATCCTTGTGCTTAAAATAACTCCACACAGCTGACATGGTAACCACGCTGCTAGCTAACAGTTTTAACTAGAGTTCCAGCTCTTGCTCACGTGATACGTCTCTGTTTACGGCATGCCATCCGAATTGTAGTATAAAATAAACGTGATAGGAAAAATATAGGATTAAACTATTTTCCCCATCTGATCTCTGATTCAGTGATTTTGCCACATATCGGGCCGATACCGATACAGAATATCGGATCAGTCCAGCCCTATCACTAATGCTGGACAATGAGCCCTAGTTGGCTTTTTCCATTCCAATTTGTTTCGACAGTGCACAGTGGAATTAAGTTCTATATAAGGACTTTTGAACTTACAAGCTGCTTGAACCTGACTGAGGTGAAAGCTTATAAAAGTGTCAAACTGAAAGCCTTAGAGATGTTCACTGCTTGTCAATGAACAAATAATGTTTGTATGTTTTGTTTTATGAACCTGTTAGCAGTGAATGTAGAAGAAATACGAGAGACCATGTAGGGATGGTCCGAGATTCTTCTCTGCAGATCCTCTCAACCTCTGTCAGGTTGAATGGGGGCCGTTGTGGGACAGCCATTTTTCGATCTCTTTAGAAGATATTCCACTGAGTTCAAGTCAGCTGTCAGCTCTGGCTGGGTTAGGGTCAAGGAAATTTACAGAGTTGCCCCTAGGGCACTTCTGTGTTGTCTTGCTATGTGCTTAGGATCATTGTCATGTCTTCACCGTCACCTCATTTACCATTGGCCCTTCTGCCCAATGACATAATGGCAGCCAGCTCTAGGAGTCCTGATTGTTCAATTTTTTTTACCATTTATGAATTATGGAGGCTGATGTACTCTTGGGAGCTTTCAACACAGCAGATATTTTTGTAGTCTTCTCCAGATGTGTGCCTTAACACAATCCTGTCTCTCGAGGCTCTACAGTCAGTTCTTTTCTCCTCATAGCTTGTATTTACTCTGATATGCATCGTTAGCTGTGAGATCTTATATTAAGAGGTGTGTGTTTCCAAATGATGTACATCAAGAGAAATGGGACTAATCTTTCCTGTTTAATGCATTTGTTTTCACTTTCTCATTAAGGGGTATTGAGTGCAGTGTGATGGGGGAAGTGTTTATTTTTCAAGCAAGGCTGCAACATAACAAAATGTGAAAACGTGAATGGGTTTGCAATTTTATTTTTCATAAGATAATGTAGGTATATCTGAGAAATATAAGGAAGAAACCATGTGATAAAATGGGGACCAGGCTTAAATGGGGATTACTATTCTGCTAATAATTACTTACTAATAAGTAACCTAATTTAAACCTATTAAATGTTATTATCTTGGTCAGAATATGGTCCTGGTCTTATAGACCCTGACTATAAGGTACAGTTCACAGTCATCTATATGAAAGTCTCTTTAAATGAACTGTTACTATGGAAATGATAAATAAAGAATCACAACGAGAATATTAATATTTAAATGTTCAGGCATTTCTTTAGCACCGTGCACGTGAGAACCATTTTTTAAAAATGAATCTACACCTTCTGGTTGATCAGCATTCATTTATTCATCATTAAGAACCGCTTGTAACCGAACAGAAATACTGACTGTAAGGCACAAAGGGGCAAAGGAGGCAGATGCAAGTGAAAGTGCGTGCTCTTTATTAACACAGCACACGGTCAGAAACACTTTAGATAACAAAATACGGCAGCAGAGAAATGCACAATAACCAGTTTTCCATTAGCAATAATGTAAATTGAATTCATTTGTTCCATACCAGCTGAAAATCCATAACACAGACACTAAAAAGATATACAATGACTTTAAAAGATACTTTTATTACACATAACGAATCATTATTATTATTTTTGGAAGGATGTGTGTATGTGCAGGTCTGCTCTGTTAGGGTGCTGATAGAAGAATGCTCAGCTTATATATGATTTTAATCTAAATGCATAGCTGTCTTAAAAAGGAAAGATGGGACATTCATGCTTTGTTTTGCTTTTTCAACTGCATTTTGTGATTTGCGGTGATGAGATCGTACCAGATGTACTTTAAGGTGCTTTGAATAAGAGTGTCTGCTAAATGACTATTGTAAAGTACATTACAATAAAGAACATTGTTCCCAGTCCATTAATGGTCCAAGTCAGTGTTTATAAGGTTTACCGAAACCTAAGGACAGGCTATAAGTTTCTTACAAACCTTTAAACCTATGCTTTCTAAGACTTAAGTACACTATACATTACTCTAATCGATTTCCAACCAGAAGCTAGACTGAAGCCTAAGTACTCTATACATTTCTCTAATCAACTTTAAACCGACATTTACAGAAGCCTAAGTACAATATACATTACTCTGTGTTTATGCGAGTCAAGACGTATTAAGCCTTTTCGAAATCTCAAAATCAGAATAGTATTTCTCACCTATCGTTTGGGTAATTCTCTTTCCCGTAAGCCTCCATTTGCGGTTTCTGTGCCTGCTGGTGGACTTGTAAACACTGCAGGTTTATCAGGTTTTGTATCTATCCCCTTTCGTTGGTTGTGTCTCAAAGGGCTAAAGCCTTGGAAGCATGCGGTTCATTAAGTGGACATCTGGTCTTCCATCAGCCTTATCGCAGTTGCCCATGCACAAGGTATTAGGACCTTGATATGGCGAGATAGCTGACACAAGTTTATTTAGACCTGCTCTGTGTGAGAGGAATAGGGAAACAGACAGACAAGCAAATGTACAGGAAGTTTGGATTGCAAAAGTGGGGTCACTGACTCTTTGAGCTGTAAGAACATAGATAAAAGCAGAGCTCAGTGGTTGTGTCCTAAATACCCAACCCACGTTGCGCCTTCTGTCTGGCCTAGATATACTGTACACAGGAGCTAACTCACTGCACCGAGGCTACAAACAGAGAGGGTGAGACTTAAACTATCAATGGAAATATCGATATCCACCCCCTCTCCTACTTGCTGTGGAGGGTGTGCGCTGCGACGTATGCACATATGAGATGATCAAACGCAGCGATGTGTACGTTTCAAAGCACCATGGTGCCAGCTTGAGACTTCAGAATGTTGCAGGTAGAAATAAGAGATCTGAACGAGTTCAAAGATGATGCTGATATGAAACAGCCTGCCTTGATGTGCCACCACCATCACACATCAAATATTGTTAGTTCTAGGATTATTGGCAACCGGAAAACATGGGTTGAAAAACTTGTTGGGTAATTAGGTTGGCCTCACACTGAAAATATGGCAGAAATCCAAATGACCATAGGACTTGCCATTAAAACACCAAAGCTGCACTATCGACACATTTTGTAATTTGTGCGATTTGTGCAGCCTCCCTTTGCAATTATGCCACCACTGAGTCTTCTCCTTTAATGCTTGATGAGATCAGAGAATGGAGAGCAAGCTATGTGAGACTCTCTCCAATACGGTTTCTCCTCAGATCCTCCAGGGTCTTAGACCTCGTTTTAGAGTCTACAGTGGCATCGCAGTCACATGACTGGGATGGCCATGTTAAAAGCTTAATGCTGTAAACATGTCACCATTTTTGGACTCGGGTGCATTATCGTTCTGGAAGATCCTACCATGACCCAGTTGCCACTTCTTCTACATCGCCTGGTATATCACTGAGTGCATTTACATGCAGTTAACAATGTGATCATAGTCAGACTGCTGATCATTATTTCCATTTACTACAAAAAGAAGCCACAAGTTTCCACTTAGCCACTGCAAAAGGGATCAGATCACACTTCATAAGTTCTTCCAACGTTGACTGGAATTTAGTAAGAACTTGTTTTTTACAGTATTATTACTTCGCATGCTGAGTATCTATAAATTGTGTTGTGGATCGTTTAGAAAAACTTTATTTAAAACTTTAAAAATTTATTTTTCAATGAACAAAGTTGGTAAGCAACAGTAGTTCTTGTTTGTACGTTTGCTATAGGTGTAAAATCGCACAATAAAGGGTTATATATTATAGGGTATATAAATTATAGCACGTCGAGTCTTGTAATATATGGCATGTTCGTTTAATCGGACCAGCCGGTTATTAGAGCCAAAATGGCCGCCTCCTGATGTGGTCCCATTAACCAGAATCGGCTGTACATAATATGCCTATGATTGCACCTTAGTTCTTCTTTTTCATATGGAGTTATGGGGATTGGCATACCATATTTGTGCATTATCACTACCGACTGGACTGGCTTATATGCCTCGTCTTTGGATAATCACAGCATTGTTTTTTTAGGGTGGTCGTGGTCGAAGTTAGAATTATTGTACAAACTTCAAATGGACAGTTTGATGTTTGAATTGTACGAGATGTTTGAATTTCAAGGTTCCACCGTAAACCTTGAGTATTTGTTCTTTCACAAGTCCTGTTTGTCTCAGATGATCATAGAAGCTACAGCTCCTGTGGCTCAGATGTAAGATCTAGCTATGAGAAAACCATTCCTGGGGACATGGACCAAGTCTGTACAATATGTGATGCTGTTTCCAAACCCCGCATGTGCCCACTAGAGGTAAAAAAAACGTGATGTCACTGGTTCCATATGTTTGATTTTACTATTGTGTTTTGCATTCATTAAGTTCAGGTCAATAAAATAAATCAAAATATCAGAGAAAAATAAAAGCCTCATGATGTGTTCCAGTGGCAAGCTTGGAAGCAAAAACTGAAAGACAAAGTGTGTGTGTGTGTGTGTGTATTGAATCTGCCATATAGTAGAACATATTCAGAATCAGTGAGGATCATTTTACTATATGCTATGTCTGAAATGGTCCTACCCAGTGGCACATGGCAGGAACAAAACTACAAAGGGTACAAACACTCTCACACACTTTAAACACACTCCAAGCTGATGTTCCAGTACCAGCTCCAGCACCACAAATTTAGATGTTTCTCCACTTTAGCATCACTCTCCTGGTTTTCATCATCAAAAACCAGTCCCACCATGACTGGGTCGCACCAGGGTGCAGTAACTCCCTCTGTTATCAGGAGACAATGTGCCTCCAAGGACTTCCTGCTGAGGACTCAATATCTCAAATCTTTTACATTATTTCATTCAGGATTTTTTTCCTTTCCACTGTCGCCCTAGGCTTGCTTAATTTGGTATTTACCTATTAAAATAATATAATATTGTAAAGCTGCTTTGACACAATGCTCCATTGTAAAAAGCGCTATAGAAATAAATTTGACTTACGGGCACTTTGGAAACGCCAGTTAACCTAACATGCATATCTTTGGAATGTGGGAGGAAACCCAGGGAAAACCCAAGCAAGGAGGACACCATTACTGAGAAAATCTGTTTTTCTGTAGTTTTGCTATAAATTATTTGGTGCGTATAAAACACACTCAGTGAAATGTTGCAAAAAAAGCTACGATTGCATATGTTGCGGCAAAAAATGATTTGATTAAAAACTGAACTGAATTGTTGAAATGTAATACGTGTCGTATTGTCTACTCGTAAGTATGAGTAGTTCATCTTAATTTAAATTTCAAACAAGTTTAACAAGCAAAAGTAAGTATAGTAAGTATACAAGTATAGTAGAAGTGCCAGACAAGCAAAAAATGTGATTATCGTGATTAATGTGGAGTTACCCACAATCTTTCTCCACCATATCTTTCCAATCTTCTCCCTCTGATCATCTTCCTCCATTCACCTGACTGTAGCCTTTTAATTCTGGAACTCTTTACCATCTGACATAAGGAACATAAACATACTTTCACAGTTTAAATCCACACTCGGAACCCACATGTTTAGAATTGCCTTTTCCATCTGACTCAGTTGCATTGTCTCTGTACGATGTCCTTAAATGACAGAAAGGCGCCTTTGAAATAAAATGTATTATTATTATTATTATCTCTATTATTTTTATTATTTTATAATTGCCTGTCCAAACTAGTTTTAAATAGAGAAAAGCAAGAAACATCACTGAATCCAGTCCATCATTGAATTGAAACCAGAGATACATAGCAATTACAATGTCCAAAATATATTTGAAAAAAGAAACAGATTCCTTAGAATACTGCAATGTCTCAATATATGTTTTCTTAACAGGGATATGATTGCTGGAGGGACCAAACTAAATGAATGCTTGTTGCAACATGTTAAAACGATAGATGTCAAAATTGAAATTTACACATTGTTCCCTTAAACCAAAGTAACCGATCAGTCGAGACATGTTTGCAGTGTTTTTATTGTTATTAATTTCGCATTGGAGCGCTGAGATTTCAGATTAAGTGCTGTAGCATTATTTAACAGTATTAGTAAAGCTGCATGCAATATATATGAGCACAGGTTCAAAAAGCTAAATTTAATACATACTGCCTTTATCACCCACTGCCAGTAGGCATCAAATTCTCATTAATATGCTCATTAATAATAATAATAATAATAATAATAATAATAATAATAATAATAATAATAATAATAATAAAAAAACATGATGTGGAACACCTGCTCCTTTTTTGCCACAGCTGTTTATTTCCTTTGGGCTGCCTGATATGGGGCACTGTGTCTTGTTTGTGTGCACCTCAAAACAGCTAAATGCATTCCATTTACTAGACTTGGAAATGATGTATTTAATGAAATATTGCACTCACACAGTCATTTGCTCTATTTCTGAGATTGTGGCTTATCTCTTTTTAGGAAATGAATTCCAAGTAAGACTTTATTGGCTTAGCCAGAAAATGCATTTGCAAAAGTTTGTGTCAGTGGCCCCTCAAATGCATTTTATTTACAGTGTTTTAGCAGATGCTCTTACCCAGAGTGACTTACAACAGACACAGTCTTAGAATCCAAGCAGTTGTGGGTTAAGGGCCTTGCTCAAGGACCCAACATGGGCAGCTTGGCAGAGGTGGGATTTGAACCTTTGAGCTTCTGGTCTAGAGCCAAGTAGCTTAACCAGTGGGCCAGCGCACACCCATTTCCTTGTGCGTGTAAGTGTGTGTTCCCTGCGATGAATTGGCGCCCTGCCTAGGTTTGTTCCTGCCTTGTGCCTTGTCCTGCTGGCTAGGCACCGGTTTTCCAGTGACCCTGACTAAGATTAAGTGAAAGAAAATGAACATATTAATGAATGAATTTTCAATTTCTTCTGTAAATATTTTATATTCCAAGACATGTTTTGTCTGCAGTTGTGCACTGGAGCTGCAAAAAGTGACAGTTCCTCAAGATCTGGGGTTAAATCTTGGGGAAGAAGATGTTTCATGGCATGCTTTTTGTTTTGTTTTTAAATGAAAGTGTACGTTCTTCAAACCTTTTTTGAAAGTCCAAAAGAAGTTCAATTCTGCTGTCAGTGCAAACAATTTCTCATGCCTGACTACTGTCTAATGTACCATCCATCTCACATTTCTAGTGGTGGCAGGGGAGAAAATTCTCAGTCAAACTTGAAGAAAGCCCTGCTCGACTTCAGTCAAAGCTGTGTGAATGAATTCTACTTGTTCTTGTATCAATATGAAGCAAAAGCAGGCAGGGAAGTGTTTAGCTTGAGTGACATGTTGGGTACAGCTGTGTAACATATCCACACCTTGAGCTTCAGCATCATCAGAAGCATTTGATGAGTTGTCAGTCCAAAATAATGATATTATTAGCATTTTGAGTACTATCATAATGAGGAAGTTTATTCTGTAAAAGGCACAAATGAGAAACTGACCATGAAACATTTACTTTTTAGACATTTTAGTTTACCTGACAGTAGCTGTCTAGCAGTTCAGATACTGGACTACAGATAGAGGTTTCAAATCCCACTTCTGCCAGTTTGCCACTGCTGAGCAAGACCCTTATACCACATTTGCTTGGATTGCTTGGCTGTAGAGTGGTTTTGAAGTTTCTCTCAATTACAGTTCTGCTTATTGTTTCCACGTTTCGTTCCAAAGGGGTGAAAAAAGGTACAAGACGTTTAGATATAAAGAATATCTTTTTTATTTTTCAAAGACTTTTTAAACCTATTTAATCCTACTATAATTAAAAAGCTTACCGTGGCTTAATGTCCCAAAACGGTGACATGGAACACCATATTTCTCCCAGTTCCTCAATTAACCACAAGTAATCTCTACTGCTAAAATAATGAACATTGTGGTCCAAGTGAAAGCAATCGTTTTAATGTTATGCCTTGTACTCATTCGAAGAGAAAAGCTTAACGTAAAAATCACTACTTTGCTTCTCGACCACGAGTTCCGCCGTTTAAGCAGTAGCGATTAAGTAATAATTGAGAGAAATATGGTGTGCCCAGATCATTGTTCATTACATTAAGCGACCTTGAGCTTTTTCCTACAGGTTCAAATGGGAGAACTTTTCCTTTGGACCACATTTTCGGTAATTCAGCGGTAAAGACTTTTTACATCCAGTGAAAAGGAGTGAAGTTTGGTTCTCCTAGGTCACTGTTTTAGGACAATAAACCACGTTAAGTTGTGTTCTTGTTAAGGCTATTGTTTTATACTCTCCTGTCTATCTCAATCACAGCATTTGGGCTTGGAGATGACAATCGGTCGAACACGACCCACTGCTGAAGCTCAATATCATGCTGCCTTAGATGTTTTGGACAGCTTTCTACACATATTGCCTTTTCATTTCTCTCAAAGTGGAGCCAAATTTATGAGTGCTTGTTTAGCATCCATCTTTAGCCAGTGTAACAAAACAAAACTAAATGATGACGTACATGATAACGTGACTGATGGTCCTGGCAGGTAGGTACTTCCCTAATTCAGACATATTTTTGCACTAAACATAGCTGTAAAATTCGATAAGTGAAATCGAAGTTTTGTTTTTTAACGGGTTCCCGGTCCGATACGCAACTCTACTGACTGAAGAAGGATAATTATGGATTAAGTATGGCTGCAGCAACCAGCTCTAAATCATTTACATTTACAGTATTTAGCAAACACCCTTCTCCAGAGCGACTTACAAAAGTGCTTTTCAAACATCATTTCCTCAAACCGTCTAAATTACATTCCTGTTTCCCCGATCAGGACAATATTGGTGGTGATTCCAGGGAGCAGGCATCTCATGTTAATGTTGGTTTCTCTATGAAATGTTTTTTATCGCCTTAGCAACTGGACTCCACAGTGTTTGTATAATCACTCAAAAAAGCATTGTCAGCTGAACTGTACCTAACACAAGAAAAACAAAATGAAAACCTTTTATTACCACATCTTCTCTGTAGAACTACTGCGTTCAGGCATGTTTAGTCTAACAGAGCAGTTATTTCAGATTACACTAGATATCACACTAGGTGGGTAGCACCTCTGCCCCACAGCAAGAAGGTTCTGGGTTTCATTTCCAGGGTGGAGCGGTCTGGGTCCTTTATGTGTTAAGTTTGCATGTCCTCCCTGCGTCTGCGTGGGTTTACTCTGGGTACTCCAGTTTCCTCCCACAGTCCAAAGACATGCATTCTAGGTTAACTGGTGTCTCTAAAATGGCCCTTAGTGCGCAACTGTTTGCATGACTGCCTGTTTGTGTGTGCCATACGATGGATTGATGTCCCATCTAGGGTTGTTCCTGCTCTTGCGCCAAAAGTTGCCGGGTGGGCACCGGCTGGTCCGCGACCCCGTGTGGATTAAGCGGAAGTTAATGATTGAGGGAATGAATTATGAAAGTGATTAGCATAAAACAGCTAAGGTTTACTGTTTTGTCAGACAGGATTTCATTTACAATTTACTAGTTTGGCAGATCCGGAATGGCTTACAACTGATTTTTACAATCCAAGCAATTGTGGGTTAAGGGTCTTGCTCAAGGACCCGACTGTGGCAGCTTGACAGATTTGAGATTTGGACACAACCTTCTGGTCCGATGTTTAGTGTCTCAGTTACTTAAAAAAGTATGATGATTTCTTCAAAGCACAGCATTGTACATACAAATTAGATCACCATTTGTTTTTTAGCAATGGTATAATGACCATATATAACATTGCTGACAATTGTACACAATAACTTGCATTTTTCACTCCATAATGCTCTCTTCCACTGATCGCCTGCCCGATCTTTGTGAGCGTTAGTATATCTTAGCCTTTTCACCCTGTTCTCCCTCTGAAAAAAAAGTGGTTTATTGGCTGTCATCCTTCCAAAAAGACCATTCTGATCAAGCTTGTTCAGACTGTAGAAGGGTGAATTTGGTGTCCTGATGAAGCTACCAGATACTGCTTTTGCTCAAGTGTAAGTGAAGGTCGTACACCAAAAAACCCACACTGCTCACAAAAATTGGGGGATATTTCATTATGGGATATTTCCTTTTGAAGTATCATTTCATTTTTGTGAGCAGTACATTTAAGCTATTTTTTCTGATTTGTTTCTATTTTTAATAAGGCACAAATATTCTCCGTATTTTCGGTTTGTATTCTAATAAAGAGACTGGGAAATAATTATACGTAGTCATTAGCAGCTAAAAACAATAGTATATCTAATCGAATGGTGGCTTAGACTTTTGCTACACATTCAACATCAATGAACAGTACGTGTTAGTACTGTAAGTAAGGAAATAAAAGTAGTTCCCACTACTTTCATGGGAACACTAAGTGCAGCACAGACAGCACTTACAGCCTCATGTCACTGATAAGCTCCACAGCCAAATAAAAGGAGTTTAATCTTGTTGCATTAGCTTGTACCAGATGAAGTTTGCAGTTCTCCTCAATGGCCTTTGCGGCAGCAGTACACCTTTGGCGGATGATGCTTTGGCAGTTGGTACTGAAGGCCATCATCAAAATGGATGAACTTCACTTCTATCCCCTCATTATCTGACTCATCATCTTGACTTTCTTCTTCCTCGGTTGCATCTTCAGCAGTTCTTCTGCACACCCACAAGATGCTTGTATGAAACTTGAGTGACTTCTGACTATTTTCTTTTGAATTTCATTCATACATATAAGTGTATGTCCTTCATTACATTTGCAAAAGGCATTGAGTGTATGAGCGCTCTTTAACTAGCTGCATGAAGACCAACAGAATGCCCAGATTACCTTAGAGGCCCTAGATTAACAGCCAGGCCTGCAACACATTAAAAAAGTTAGGGTAGTAAAGCATTTCCTGTTTTGGAAATATCGTCATTCCTTCTCACAGCACTTACAAAGTTTTGCCATCAAAAGTAGTAAAGTGTTTCAGGCAATATTTTTTCCCCCTTTCTTCCTGAAAACATGGCCTAAACCATATGGATGTCATTGCTACATTTTTCGTTTCAAAATGTTCCAAAAATTCTTTTTTTAATAAATTATTTGGGACAGGTCAGGACTGCAGGCAGGCCAATGCCTTTGTAAACCATGCCAGCTTGCAACCATGCCTTTGTAATGTGTGCAGCATTTGGTTTTGCATTGTCTTGTTAAACAATGCATGGACGTCCCTGGACAAGATGTCGCCTTGAAAGGCATGTGTTTGCTCTAAACTCTTAGTGTACTATTTAGCATTAATGCCGCCATCACAGTAGTATAAATTACCTTTACCAAGGGTACCATAATAGACCCTGGCTTTTGGACGCTTTGCTGACTATAGTCTAAATGGTCCTTTTTACCTTTGGTTCGGAGCACCTTGTGTTCAGTTTATCCAAAAAAAGATTACCATTTCATCTGACCACAATACACTTTTCCACTCTGTGACGGTCCTTCTCAGATGCGTCTGAGATCAGGGAAGTCAACACTGCTTCAGGACAAGGTTAACATGGATAGCTAGGTCTGACTCCCAACAGTGCCTTCTGTAAAATTGGGCATCACATAAGCACAATTGGCTGTGTCTGATAGAGGGACTTCCAAATAGTGGGATCATTCCCCAGCACTATGTCCAGGGTGCACTTCTGCCTGAGCCCAGTGAAATTCCATGATAGGCTTCAGAACCCAGTGCTAACCTGATGAGAATTAAAATGATCAATAACATTCCAGAGAAAATCTGTAAACGGGACCTTCGGTTGGCAGAGACCATCTGCTGGGAATCACCTCATGGCACTGCAACATGACACATCTATGGCAGTCTGTACGCCAGAAAGAAAGCATAATTTGAAGGCTCTGCTTTCAGCTCAGGTTAAAGCTCTGACGTCTCAGGTCTTAAACTCTGAAGGTCTTGACTTCAAGTCTCGGTTCTGCCAAGTTGCCACAGAATTGTGGTTCTTAAGGTATAGGACTCTGGTCCAGAAAACCCAGGGTTCCAGTCCAAACACTGCAGAGTTGCCACCGTTAGTCCTTGAGCAAGGCTCTTAACCCTCAATTGATTGGATTATGCACTAAAAGATTGTATCAAATGTAACTTGCTCTGGATAATAGCATTTGCTAAATGACTACGTAACTGTAAATGTCCTCAGCCGCTCAACTCTATTTAATAATGCTCAGATAACGGACAGGATGCCAAAATATATATAATATTTATCCAATATAGTACATTTAGCAAATAAATCAGATGAGATCGATTGATTTAAAAAAAAAAAAATCAATAAACCAATTCATTTGACCAGGGGTGCCCAAACCATGTCTGTAAGTCAATGTCATACCCCTGAGATCCATTAAAGGCTTCCACCTGGAAAATCTGCACTACAAAAGAGCGCACGGTGCATGTGCTGCAGGTAAATTGGCTATGTAAATAGCTATGCTACATCTAATCTAATGCGTGCCTGTGCACACTGCTTAAATTCTTAACAGGATACCACTGTACCCCCATCTTTAATGAAACCCAATATTAAATATCCTGCCGCAAACAACCAGGCTCCATCTCCTTATCTCCACAAAACGGACAAAACAAACAAAGGGAAAAAAAAGGCTCCTCTGTTAAGACGAAGCTTTGCATTTCGATTGAGGGGGGTGGGGGGGTGGGGGGGGGTGTTGAGATTGACTGCAAAGAAAGAAAAGTATCAGCTTGTGTATGAGCTTCACATGGTTGCCAGGACACTGCCACTGCCTTTCTTTCTTCCTGTGTAAGCTAACCTGTTCCGTTGTTTATTATTCTTGCTCACATATGCATTGACAAGGACATTTTGCTCTTTTTTCTAGGTTATTTAACAGCCTCCATCCATATGCCAGTCCTGCTTGGTGTATTATATGTTCAACCTGTCCACCCAGTGAGCCCTTTTACAAAGCTATTTCTGATTACACACACACACACACACAGTCTTATGTAGAATACATATTCAAAGCAATTTTATATGAACTTCTCCAGTCTCCATGACTCATAAAGTGCTTATAGTGAGCTGGCGGCTGGGATAAAAATCCAATTTAACCGAACGCAGAGCCAATATGTGGCAGTGTGTGCGCTTTGTGTAGCTGAGGCTGAGGGACAATCTGAGACGTGCAACATTCCCGCATTACGTACAAAACTCAGAGACCGCTTAAGTTCTCACCGTCCACTTTTGTGAATCTCATCACAGCACAGAACCCCAATAGGGGTTTGAAGGTCATCCCAATGGATCCAGATGCCATTCTATAATGCACACAAAGGTTACTATCTTTCAGCGTAATTGCTGTTAAGAGAACTGGTTTATATAGTTCGACCCATGATTTAAGGCAGTTACAGTACCTATTAAGTGATACAACAAAAGAACGACCTTTTTTTTGCATTTTGGAGATCAGCGTGGTCAATGTGAAATCCAGAGAAATGACACAGGCCATTGTAGTCATGAACAATGCACAGTTTAGCAACCGTACGATCAACGTCAGGTCCTTTCAACGACTGAGGTCTTAATTATGAAGGAGAATGGATTATAAAAGGAAATATAAATGTGTATTTTTACTTCAGATTTTAAACAGCTGGTCAGCTGGACTGTGGGAGGAAACCAGGGTAACAGAGTAACCCACACAGACACAGGGAGGCCATTTCACGCTGGGATGAAACCCAGAACCTTCTTGCCGTGAGGCAAGCCGAGCCACCATGCATGATTGTGTGTGTGTGAGTGTGTAACTAACGTACTAGTCGTACGCTCTCTTGCCCATTAGCTCATGTTTGGACTAGACACCGTTCTAACTCAATTTACGTTTTGTAGCGAATTTTTTGTTTAAGTTACATGTATGTATGCCTTTCCCTAACTTATTTGTAACAAGCAATAAATGGTGCTGGTCAGTATAAGTGTCTGACCTATTGTAAGTAGTACTCATTTGTTAGTCCTCCCTCTAAAGCTGTAACGCTGTAAGCTATATATATTTATATATAAACTGGTTTACATTTCTGTTAAGTTTTATCTGGCTGACATGTTCGTAATAATATCGATCAAAATTTGAGCTTCTGTAAAAGCAAAAGTGTCCGGTCCGTCATACCATCCTCTTAAGTGTTACAGCCCCCCCCCCTCAGGGTTGTAAAATTACAATTTACAGTATTACATTACAGTATTTTCTATAATTATTGTGAATTTCCATAAATGAGAATGATTTAGGCAATTCCGATGCTGTGTAGATGGCAGCCTTCTTTTTTAGCAGTTTCTCTGATGCATTTCCATATCTTTTGCACGCACTCTTGTAAAAATATCCTTTATATTTTTATTTAAATAGCATAAACAGACTGCAGTACATGACTATTGTAACATCCGGTCGATTTTCCTATACATATATAAAAACCCATATCCACCTGAAATGGCATTATATTTTTAAACTTCATTCATTCATGAAAATATTAATTAACACAAGTAAATGGTGTTATTTGTGTTAATTAAATAAACTACATGCATTAGGAGTAATATCTTATTGTTTAATGTGAATAAGCTGAACATCTTGTCTCAGATGGCAAAGATTTCGGTAGAGAATTTTGTTTATATATGCTTAATAAATCTCCATAAAATTTGCAACAGATATACTGAAAACCTCAGTGGCTCTCAACATAACTCCCAACAAGTCAGATCAGTCGACAACTTTTTGTTCTGTGCTCCCAAAACAAAGTCCATAAAGGATATTTTTATAACATTGATGGAGAACTTGGCAGACTTGCACTGAGCCTTGACTTTTGCTCCATCAGATAGCACAAGATTAATTGAAACAGCAACTGTGAGTCAACGCGTTTTGTCCAACATGTTCCACATTCGACTGGAAAACATTCTCAGAAGAGTGAAGGCTGTTGTAGCAGCAAAGGGAAGAGACAGTCAATGCAAATAGTCATGTTTTGTGGTGTTCAGAAATTGGTTTCTAGTGTAGGCAAGATATACAGTGTAAACCACAGTTCTGGTCCAGGGTGCAGGGTAGTGGAGTTCTGAAGAATTCACTCCGTGCTGTGGGTCAAATGAATTTCGGATGTATGGCATGGCAGGGCTGTTCTTTATGCTACAAAAATGAACAACAAAATGTTTGATTAATTTGTAGAGACTGGGGTTTTGTTCAAGCAGAGAACTGTAAGTGTATTTTTGTAGGAAACCAAAGCGCACAGACAAACCCATGTGACCACTGGGAGAACATGCCAAACTTGTCATAGACAGTAATCAGAGAAGAGGAATATTGACACTAGAATGTACAAATAACAAGATGCATTTTGCTCATTTGGACCACATTTTCACAAACATCCTCTGAAGTTCTGAGTTCCGTGAAAAAAAGTTCACGTTACATATTCAGAACAAACAAATACAAGGTTTTCTATGGACAAGAAGGAGCTCATCAATCAGAGAACATCAATTTGTTGCTTCAGACTTCTGACCTGCAATCGTACTGGTTTTCTTTAGTGGTCTTGTTCTTGGGGGGAAAATGTCTGATGTCAAGAAGCCTTGCAGACCAAATGAAATCAGATTAAACTGGGCAAATTAAGTCACTAGAATTTTAATTGGATTTGAAACTACAAATCGAATTTAAAACGTCAGATTTCTTGCGCTTTTGTGCATTTGTGAAAACAAGGTCACTGGACAGGAGCATGAATTCCTTTGAGATGTTAGAGTTAGCATTCACGACGAACAAGAATAAGAAGAGTGGAGAAGCTTCTAGGTTTTATTTACCTCTTACTCTTTATTTTCTGTTTGAACAGCACCGTCAAATTAAATATTTCATTGATCTTTGATGGGTATGCTAGCAAACAGTACTACTAAAAGCTGCTGTGCTCTATTTCCCAGTCAGAATAACTGGAACTAACAAGACTCTAACTGCATACTATCATTTTTGTACATACTATTTACTTTAAACTTAAAACTAAACTATATATACATAATCATATTT
>JAUZST010092558.1:0-19305 GCA_034779995.1 Parotocinclus haroldoi
TTGAAAGTACCTAAAATGAGCTTGCAAACATGTTTTGACTGAATTTCCGGTCGGTTTAAAGCAGCCAGAAGGTGGCGCGCCTGTATACGCGGTGATTGGAGGGCGCACCGGAGACGTCGCAGCACATTCCAGGATACGACTGCGCACACGCAGTGGCTGAGTCCGGGATTAGTGCTATTCCTGTGTCCTAATAAAATAAGGACGCCGTTTAACCCGGGATCGGTGCCGTACGGGTTCGGATTCGGTGGGATCTAGCAGAGATCTGTTGAGCGGAGGGGAAGCGCGGATCTGTTAGAGGGAGGATGGGTTCGATCCCAACGGTGTTCGTCCTCATTTTGGGCATCGTTGTCCCTGGTATGGCTGGATACATCGAGGTAAATCATGGCACGCTGTTATTTCCGTGGAGGTTGTTTGCGTTTCTTTCCCTTTTCTGTTGATCATTTGGACAAAATGCGTTAGAGAGGACAGATCAGACGAATCGCATGCGCAGTGAGAACTAAAGAGCAGGGCTGGAAATAATAAACAAGGGAGAAGCCGTTCAGGCTTTTGTTTAATGCCTGCTATTTTATAAACCATGTTTGTTTTTGACTATGAAATGTCAGGTGGGAATAAACCGTGTCCTATAGGGATGATCTGCCTGGCCCATTAGTCCATCTCTTATACACGGTACAGGTAAGCGCCGCTTAACGTCCTGCATGCCTAGTGTCATCACAAACATGTTACTTCCCGACCCATTTACGGAGCGAGAAAGTCCTGCGTGGCACCGTGACCCGTTTGAGAGGTGAGCAGGGAACTGTGAAGGGTGCAGAAACCATGAGGAACGAGTGAATTTTACTGTGCTCTTTGCACCGTCTAACGCAAGCCGTCGTCGTGGGAAGAGGAAAGGTTGTGGGTTCAGATCCCGCGTCCCTCTGAGGTCGGGGGTCGGCTGAATTTCAGAGTGATCCGGGTTCCTCGATGTTGAGACCTGAACCATGATCCGTCTAATCTGTAACGTCGTCGTTTCCCGTTCCGAGAGCCGAGCTGGCGAGGTCAGGAGGAAGTGCGTTATCTCACGATGAACTCAAGGTTAGCGTGGCGCCAGGGAAGCATGGAATCGCTTTGTTTTTTTGGGGGGGGAGATGGAGCTTGAGAAGAATTTCGATAGGAGTTCTGTGAAAGACACGTTTAAAGTTTGTGAACCCTGCAGAGGCCGGCCTGTTCCACTGCTTTTGGAAATAAAAGATATGACGTCTGCACAGGGAGAAACTCTGTATGGAAACACGGCCTGCTAGCTGAATGTAAGAAATGTTTTGAGACTGCGATTCCTGCCAAACGAGGCGCCAGACCGATCCCCTGCCAAAACATTTCACACATGGCAAATTGGACTTGTTCGACGTTTACCGTTCTGTAAAATTCATCAGATGCTTCTTTCTCCCCGAGCGTTCATCCTCACCACGCCGGGACCTGTGTGTTCTCGCTGAATATTAAAAATGACACCTTTTCAAAGTAAAACACTGCCTGTTTCAGGAATAATTCAGCAGAACAGGATGGACTAAGGCTGGTTCAAAAAGTGGTTCGTTGTATAAAAAAGGCAAGCTGATTGGCTAACGGCATCTGTGGAGAATAGAACATATCACATGACCATAATAACACACACACACACACACACTCTTACACATAAAGGGAGCAGCAGATCCACCCAGCTACCTGTTTATTTTAGGCATTGCACAACGTCCCGGTCTGCACTGCTCTAGAGTTTCTTATTAGGTTCGTTTGAAATGCTGAATGATGTTCTGACCCAAATTAAGAGTGTTGTGCTCCTAACATTTAGGGATTTTCCTTGCCACTGCCGCCCTCGGTTTTCAGTTTAGATCTGTTGAGGTGGAGATTTATAAAGATGTGAATGTAGGGGTTTTTTTTCTCTTTTTATTCCGTTAATCCAACAAGGCTTAAACCGCAATCCCAGCCTCTTATACGGTGCTTTGTTGTGTCTACACCTAACGAGAGCATCACGACTTAACGAATAGTCTGGTGACGATTAGGAAACAGCAAGTAGAGCTCTGTTTAGAGACAGGGCAGGGGTGGTACTGCAGTTACGCCTGATTTAGTTTCTAATGAGAAATAACTTTGGTTAAGTAATAAAGGCTGTTATTGGTGTGACAGACGGGTTGGGTTAGAATGAACATGTAAACATGAGCTGCAGGAAAAAAAAACCCAGCTGCTCAGAGAGAGAACTAAAGTTTATGAGCAGCTGGCATAAGCTGGGGTCACGGCCTGGATGTTTGGTCTGACCACACGACCTAAATCTCCGTCTCCAAACTTGTAGTTATCCCGTTTCGGAGATCAAACGACAAACAGGGGTGTGTGTGGGGGGGGGGAAGCCTAGACGTGTGCTCTCGTAGCCAGATCAGGACCAGCATTAAAAAGAACCGGCTTTTATCTCCGAAATTCCAGGAAAGTCCCAAATTAGGAGTGTTTAACAAATAAGGTCATGCATATGAACTCCTGTGGGTGATTTAAGAGCTTTAAATGTGTTCTGAAGCTTAAGGTGCCCGACAGCGGGCCTTTTTGGTTCTATATAACCGAGAGGTAGAACTGTAGCTTCTGACGTTTGCATGACGGTGCACGATCAGCCTAATCATCAGCCAAAAAGTATTTACTCTGAAACTTTTGCTTGTCCAGGCTTGAGCGATGAAAGCAGACATGCTTGCGGCTATTAAAAAAAAATAGACATTTTGTCAAATCCTTGGTTGGAACTATGAAACGGGAAGGTGATTTTGATCAAAATAAATACGTTTGTAGGTTTTATAGCGATGTAAATCTGTGACGATGCATAAAGATCTCATCGTGCACTTCCGTTATTTATCTCTCGGCGTTTCCTCGACATGTACGGACATGAGGATTTCAAAATAAGGAGATTTATGAAATCGTGCTTCAGAATGAAAGACAGCGGACAAAAGTCAAAGGTACATTTATTTCTTTAGCGCTTTTTGTAACGGAGCATCGTCTCAAAGCAGCAATTTACAATCTTGTATGATCTTAAAAGGCCAATCAGAAGGCAGTGGCAAGGAAAATCCCTGAATGTAGAAGGAACAAACCTTGGGAGGAACCAAGACTCAAAAAGGGACCCGCCCTCCATGGGGGGGCCCCAGATGTTAATTGAATCATTAAGTTGCAGTAATAGTAAAATTAAGTAACTAATACAGTTTAAATCAGTAATAAAATTCCAAATGGATAACAAAACAGGGATTGCTGGGGGACAGCTGTGGGAATGAGAGGGCTTCTTAACTGGACCGTACTGGATGAGCAAATCACAGCTCACGCCTACGCATCGTCACAGCTCACGGTGTCGGAGATAAGAAGCTTGGCTCAAAAGGGCCAAAATTCAGGAGATGAAGCACCGGAGGTATGTGTGATCTCCCTGTGAGTGTTTGCCTTTCTCACCCAGTCATGTGCTCTCCACTTCCTCTCGCTCCTTTCTCACATTCTGGACGTTTATTTTGCCCTCACACACCGACGAGGCTGGAAAGACCAAGCTACCATCACATGCCACCTCCGTGCCAGTGGATTCCTGATTTGGAAAAAAGCCTTTCCTGATATCTAATCACAAACCTGGTAGCTGGATCACCTGGAGTTACCGAACACAGCTTAAACTTTGTGTTTTTTGGAACCAAAACGGAGCGCTGCAGAATCAATTTCAGTTGATTTTTTTGTTTTGTTTTTTGGCGAATGAAGGATTAAAGAGTCTCCTCTTTGTCCTGTAAACCTTTGGAGCACAGGATTGAATGGGCCGTGCCCTTCACACTCATTTTCCTAACTATGGCTCCAGGGCCGTGTGTATAATTTGCATACAGTCTGTCCTGTTTCGCTGTCTCACCTGCTGCCGTTTGCTTTGATCCTCACAGCTTGTCGTCTAATCAGTTCTGGGTTCAGGACTGTGCTTGGTCTAATCCTCTCACGGCCGGGCGCGATCTAAGGCTGGATAAAGAAAGCTAAGGTCATTCGGTCGGTCACATGGTCGTCGTTTCAGAGGGATTGGAGTTTATGACCCCTGCATGGAGCTCAGAGAGTTTTTAGTTTTACTCTAAAGAATTCTGATCAGGAAAATAACCCAGGCTGATGCTTCTCACCTCTACCTACACCCTCCAAAAAAAGAGCCGTTCTGAGAACTACAACCAAAACACACGTAGATAAGAATGATTCAGATAACCTTTATAAATAAAAAAGGAAAAAGTCAGGGAATCTAAAGAGCTACAGTTCTGTGCTTGCCTTGGAAATAAGTTTAATTGTGGCATATTTGGCAACCGCTAGGTCCACTGGGGTAATTACGTCATCGGAGCCAGCACAAACAGTGGTGCCCCGGAGCATTTCCACTGACCTATTCCACTCTTCCACCACAGATGAGTCACTTCCCAGTTGGCGGATTCGGCTCGGTTCCAGAACGACTAAAAGCCCCACCACAGGGCATGGGTGTACTCTCCAAAAACAATACTCCATGTTTAAAGTTAAAAAAGATATCCCAGGGGTTCCTAGACGTCTCCTGCACCTGCTTGGTCGTATCAGTAGTGACCCAGTGCTGGTCCGGACAGTTTGGAGGTCAGGTTTAATGAACTATTGTTCTGCCGGGCATTCCGTGCCACGTATAAAGCCTGCACCGTCCTGGCTCCATGACTCAGGTCGCTGTTTGTGTTTGGACCTTACACAAGTCACTCTGACTGCGTTTGGACCATACGGGATTCCAGCTCGGGTCTTTGTACCTTTTTTTTTGTTTGCGTAGTGTAACGCCAGTTTTTGGGTTCGGTGGAGAAAGACAGAAGTGCGGCGAGCCGTGAGAGTCAGACATGAGGTACGTCGCTGGCACGCATTAAAAGCTGGCATGGCTGGCGAACACGAGGCGGCAGCTCTCAGTGTGTGGTCGGTCAGACGACTGGCGCAGCCTGGAGAGGGATTAAAAAAGGCAGTGGAAACATCCTGCAAAAAACAAACAAGGATAAAAATCAAACACAAAGGCTTCTCTTTAGGCGACTGCTTTTAAAGATGTAGATTAAATTAGTTTAATGACAGGCCTCCTTTAAGCCGTGCCTCTTTACATGCACCAACGTAACACCGTAAACGTTTTACTGCCCGTCAGCAGCCATCAGGATCATGGCTCCATCTGTGCCCGAGCTAACGGATGCCCGCTTCAGCCGTGTACGTCCTTTTTAAATCTTTGTTTTTGCCCTTGTCCTGCACAGGCGCTGGCAGCCAACACGGGGACTAACTTTGCCGTGGCAGAACCACAGGTGGCCATGTTCTGTGGAAAACTCAACATGCACGTCGACATCCAGACTGGCCGCTGGGAACCTGACCCGTCTAGGACCAAAGGCTGCATAGGTACCAAGGAGGGCGTGCTGGAGTACTGCCAGGAGGTAAGAGTTAGGGGGTCATGCGCTCATTCGGAGTCAGATCTGAGGAATCTGGAGCCCAGGGCAACACATTGAACTCGCTGTCATGTTGGCATTGGCATGAACGGGTGAATTTTAACGGGTGCTGAGTGCGTAACAGGTAATGCACTGTGAGTAATACGAGAGAGAAAAGATTACGCTTTGTTGTTTTTGTTCTGCACAGTGTGCAGTTCTCAGACTTTCCCTTTTGTTTTTATTGCGTCTTATTAAAACTTAAATTAAAAAAAAACAGGCTGTAAAATCAAGTCCTGTCACAAACCCCACATTTGATCATTTTATCTACAGGTATCTACCATTTATATAAAACTCCACATACAGACAGACACAGGGAGAGAGAGAGAGAGCGCCACCTATTGGTTACTGTTTGCGTGAGCCGAGGCCTTAGCCTCCCGAATCACGACGACAATAAGCCTGACTTAAGACGGTGATCCTGATTGACCTTCACTGCTGATGTTAATGTTTATATTTTCTTGCCTCTGTTTTCTTCAGATGTACCCGGAACTCGAAATCACAAACGTTCTGGAGGCCAACCAACCAGTTAAAATTGAGAACTGGTGCAGAAAAGGAAAGAAGCAGTGCAGGTCCCATGGCCATACGGTCGTCCCGTACAAATGCTTGGGTGAGAAATGTAAGCTTTTAATGCGGTGCATGATTTAAATGTGAGTCAGAACGTGCTTTAGTGTTGAAATGTCATTACTTAATGGGCGGGGTTTGAAGCTAGGACTTTTAGATTAATTATTTAATTGAGCTTTTTTCAATGCAGCTGGAGATTTCGTGAGCGATGTCCTTCTGGTCCCAGCAAGGTGTCATTTCTTCCATAAGGAGCGTATGGACGTGTGTCTCACTCACTGGCAGTGGCATGGAGAGGCCAAGGAGGTAAAAAAAAAAGAACCCATCTCCCTCTCTGTCTTTTATCATGATATATTGTTGTACTCGGATACTCTAAAGTCTCTTCTGTAAGCAGCTCTTTAGAAGGAATTAGATCTGCAGATTACTTTCCAGGTTCAATAGGGTGGTGGATCAATATAGTCTGATATGTGTGTGTGTGTGTGTGTGTGTATTTAGCTCACAGTTTTGCAACGCAGAAAGCTATTATCAGCTGCAATTTGTGGGCCTTTAAAGATTGCATCAAAACACCACTAATATTGGGACGCTCCCTTCCGTTGCTCTCAAATCAGCCTGGCGTCTTCGTGGCATTTCTTCCACTAGGTGGCGGCACCCAGCACTCCTTTGAGTTTCTGCTCCATGTAAACGTGCCAAGTGTCGTTCTGAATCTCCCGTTTCCCTGGTGTTATTAGTCCCGGTGCTGTAACACCGCTTCCATGCTGATTTGATGAACCCTGCATTGTTTCGGGTTCCCTCAGGCCTGTTCGAAGTCAAACATGGTCCTGCACAGCTACGGCATGCTGCTGCCCTGTGGCATCGATAAATTCCGTGGCACCGAATACGTCTGCTGCCTCTCTACTCCCCCGAAAGAGTCCGCGCCAACCCCAGCAGCCTTAGGAGAGCCGGACGAGGACGAAGATGAGGATAAAGTGGATGTGGAGGGAGATGACGATGAGGAGAAGGATGAGGAGGAGGAGGAGGAGGTGTTACAGCAGAGGTAGGTTCCACCCAGGTCTGAATGTAAGAGGTGAATTTATAGGGTATCTAATCAGGAGGGGTATTATTATATTATTATAGTCCGAGCTTTGAGTGTGTGTCATTCTTGGTTTTTTTGTCCTCTTAAACGAAGTGTGTTTTAGTAGAAAGTCCTTTTTTTAAGGGAAACCTTTATAGACCTGAAAATAATCCATTAAAAACCAACAAGCGATACAAAAAGCTTCTTAATTAAGAAAGGAATTCCTGTAGAATCATAGAGGGAAGATGAAGCTGAAAGTTTTTGAACTGTCCCCCCTTAAAGCGAACTAGTCGTGGATGAACAGCCAACTCAGAGAGACGACGTAACCGAGGCGACAGAGTACGAGGACGACGGGGACGGGGACGGGGACGATGCCGCAGTCGATGAGTACCACTACGTGTACGAGGATGAAGAGGATGAGAAGCTCTCGTCTGTTCAGAGTCCAGCCACTGATAAAACTCTTCAAAAAGTCCAAGGTTTGTCCTGATTCGTTTTTGTTGTAAGCCGTAAGTGTGTGAGAAAGAAACGCACAAACAAAATGGCGTCCAGATGTGTTTCCCTAAAGCTACTCCCTGTCCTGTACCCATCAGACGTGCCCCCTACCCCTCAGACGACGGACGATGTGGACGTCTACTTTGAGACTCCTGCTGATGATAAAGAACACACTCGCTTCCAGAAGGCCAAAGAACAACTGGAGATCAGGCACCGGAACCGCATGGAGAGGGTAAGAACTCCGAAAGAGAGGCGGGGAATGGAGGACGTTCTCTTTTCCTAAAGTTCTTACCTCTGGCCCGGCTCTTTATTAGGTGAGGAAGGAATGGGAGGAAGCCGAGAGTCAGGCCGTGAATTTACCCAAATCAGACAGACAGACGCTGATCCAGGTAAAACAGCATCCTGTAAAAAGAACAACAATATCTTTATCTGCTTTAATGCTGCCCTAAAATAGAGTTCCTACCTAATATGAGTTTTGTCTCTGGGTATTATGTATGTATTTATTTTGTTTAATTCTGATATGTAACATCCAGATTCTGAGCAGGTCGGGTTTCGGTTTGAGGTCACAATATTTAGGGATTTTTCTTGCCACTGTTACCTTCGTTTTTCTCCTAGATGCAGAGTTTGGGGCTATGGGGTGCACTATGGGGTGCACTATGGGGTGCACTATAACCCCCAGAGCACAGGAGGAAAACCGTAATTCTCTTTTAGTTTAGTAAAAAATACGAACAAAAACTATGATAGAACTGTTTGGCGAGGAATCTAAAGATCCTAAAATAACTTCACCCTATTCTTATAGGGTGACAGTGGCAAGGAAAATCCCTAAATGTCATAAGTACTCTTGTTGAGACCAAAACTTCAAAAGAAACCTGCTTACATCCTCTCTTATAAGAAGAAGAACATTTCTTATTGATACCTGTAATTATTATTATTATTATGATGATGATGATGATGATGATGAAAAATGCTTTTAATCCAAATGCAGCATTTCCAGGCCATGGTCGAGTCTCTGGAGGAGGAAGCCGCCAGTGAGAAGCAGCAGTTGGTGGAAACTCACTTGGCACGGGTGGAGGCCATGCTGAACGACCGGCGTCGCTTCGCTCTAGAAAACTACCTGGCCGCCCTGCAGGCAGATCCACCCAGGGTGAGATATAGCACCCTCTCCAAACCTCCAAAGCCCACAGTGGGTGATTTCAGTCAACAAAAAACAAAGTCTGTCTGTCTGTCTGTCTGTAGCCGCACCGTATTCTGCAGGCTCTCCGGAGGTACGTCCACGCTGAGAATAAAGACCGGCAACACACCATCCGCCATTATCAGCACGTCCTCTCAGTGGACCCCGAAAAAGCCACCCAGATGAAGTCCCAGGTGTGCACCTCATGTTTCACTCAGAGGGGTCAGGGATTTGGGAGTCATTATTTTGGAGACCTGAGTAGGAACTCTGCAGGCTTTGGAATAAAAAACTGTCCCGTTTGGATTTCTTCTTTCTGATTTTGAGTCTTATCCCTTGTGTAACTGTGTAACTGTGTGTGTGTGTGTGTGTGTGTGTGTAGGTGATGACCCACCTGCGAGTGATTGAGGAGAGAATGAACCAGAGCCTTTCTCTGCTCTATAAGGTTCCCTACGTTGCAGATGAGATCCAGGATGAGATCGGTGAGTGCATAACAGCAAATCTAATGGTGGCCTAAGACTTTTGAACAGTTCTGCATGCCGGGCTCCGTCCTTGGGTTTGGGTATCTTGCAGGCGTTGGTGACTTTTATTCTATTGTCTCTCGGTTTATTCTTGCGTTCTCTTTCTCAGATGATCTTCTCCAGGAGCAGAGAGGAGACCTGGATCAGTTCCTGTCCTCCATCTCAGAGTTCCAGCCCGATGTCCGAGTCTCCTCTGAAGAAAGCGTGGAAATCGTGGCTTTTAAGGGCAAACCCTTCCGTCCGTTCCAAGTGAGCTCTCTTGGCTCAGAGCCTGAACCTGAGGGTAAGCGATCCACCTGGGCACATTTCGGAACCAGTATAAAAGCAGGTCCTGCTGTTCGGAGCTCCCGTCGTCGACGTAATCAATCAAAACTCGATCCGTTCCCACACTTTTGTTTGTTAAGCGCACTTTGATAATCCCTCTCACTTTGGTTTTTGTCCTTTCTTTTTCCTCTTTCTATTTCCAATCTGTTTCCCCCTTTGCTTGCCCAAAATACTCAGGTGATCTCTTTGAATCCCCTCGTACCTTCAAGAAAGGTGGGTCTTTTTTGCCGCTCTTTTTTTCCATTTCCTCTTCGTTTCTTTGGGTCGCCTCTACTTCATGTCATTTGCTCTGCTTTTTTTTAAATGGTTGTGCATGAATTCAGCATCGTTTCCTCTCGCTTTCTCTCTTTCACAGGTGCATTTATAACCTATAAACGGATCAGCCATTGTTTTTGTAGATGAGCATGTTCTCCAGGCTGTGTAAGGTCCTCAGTGAGTGTGTGTGTGTGTGTGTGTGTGTGTGTGTGTGTGTTCACAGGCTCTGGGATGAACAGTTTAAACGGCCTGATTGGAGCAGAAGAGAGACTGATCAACAGCAAGAATAAGATCAGTGATGATATGGTGAGGACCCGTCTCTGTATTTTCATTATTTACGTTTATAATTTAATTCCTCGCTTCTCTTTGGATCCTCCTCACCAGCAGAGCGTCCCTGAATGTACCGGAGAAAGATTGGGAAATATAATAAAGAGCTGGATTTGACCTTTAGTAGTCCGATTTCTCAGCGCATATACATATACATCCGTCCATTTTTTTAAGGGTTTCGGTGTTTTCGCCTGAATAAAAAGTTAATAAAGTTACAGTTTTGAAGTAAAGTTTGAATTCGTCTGTCCCGATTCTGTTATCAGGTGATCGATGAGACTGTGGACGTTAAAGAAGTGATTTACACGGCGGAGAAAGTCGACGTTTTGAACGGCGATCCCCTGGTGAGTATATACTGCCCCCTGGTGGCGCTATGGAGCAGCACAGCAGTAAATCACCGTGTATTCCAAGCTGCTTTGGGACAATGCTCCATTCCTAAAAAACAGATATGGAGATAAATCGGAGTGACTTTTGTTGGGTAGCAGAATGTCCTGGGACCTTTATTTGTTACCCCCATCATGCATTAGTAGGGGTGCCAATACTTACCTGGTTCGTTTGTGTTGTGGAGATGTTTGTGTCCGGCTGAACCCCAACATGTTTCTGTTTTGTTTCTCTTCCAAAAGTTCAGCCAAGGAGTAAACCCCGAGCCGTTTCACCCCCTGGAGGCGGCCTATAGTCTGGGGAACAGCGTTTTGATTGGTTTGATGGTGATTGCGGTTGCCATAGCGACCGTGTTTGTGATCAGTCTGGTGCTGCTGAGGAAGAGGCAGTACGGTGCCATCAGTCACGGCATCGTCGAGGTGAGTCCGAATTAGAGAGGGGGATCGGCAGGGTCAGATCCACAAATAATTCTCCTGCTTTACTAAACCCTGCTTTAGTATTTTTAATAGAAGCCTCGGCCCCAAAGGATTGTTCTCACTCTTAGATTTGTATGTAATTAATAATTAAAAATAAATCAATTGAACCCTCTGGGTTTAGTCTAAGTGTGTGTGTGTGTGTGTGTGTGTGTGTGTGTAAAGCTGCTTTTCTTTCCCCCCCTGAAGGTCGATCCTATGCTGAGTCCTGAGGAACGACACCTGAGCAAGATGCAGAACCACGGCTATGAGAACCCCACCTACAAATACCTGGAGCAAATTCAGATCTAGCCCGACCCAGCAGGGTGTGTTAGAGCGCCACCGTACTACTGACCCGCGATAAACTCGTCCTCTTTAGCAGAAATGCATAATAGGGTTATTAAGAAGCAAAAAAATAGAACACAAGAGTTTGTTTAACACTGCTAGAGCTTTTCTTAATGCTACTGCTGTATCTTTGAGCTGCTTTGGTTTGGTTTTTATTTTTAGTCTTTATCCTTTCTTTTAAAATCGATGGCTTGAAGCTTTTGAATCCGTGCCGTTAAGACGCTGAGATTTTGATGTAACGACGATCGATAGACTGGAGCGTGAATACCTTTAGTAGAAACGCTGATCATCTATAAACAATTCCGACTGTAACGTGGTAGAGACGATCAGATCTTTGTTTAAACCGTCACCGTTTTTTGATTGTAAGCCTCGTTTTGGAAGCGCTCGCTCGTTTATTATTATCTGCACTAACTTTGATGTATGGCCATTCAAACAGACACGGATTTACACTTGATTTAAAGCTGTTTTATGTTCGATCTCCAAGCTCGTTTTCCCCTTTAAAGGCGAGTTTGATTTGTCCAAATGTTTGCTTGCGGCCGTGTGTATGATAAACCTCGCCAGTGTGTGTGTGTGTTAAAGCCTGGTCATGTTAAACTAAGCGGCACAGCTTGGCCAAATTAAACTCGCTTTTCGATAAGGTTTGGGGTTTCGACTGGGATGAGGCACAGAGGGACAAATCCAGGGACCTGCAGTCCAATGTTTTAGTTAAAGCTGATTGCACATGCATGTACACACACACACACACATCATTCTTGTATTTTGGACCTGTAGTAACACTTTATGCAATCCTACGCACGAGCCGATGCTACAGATTGGACACGTTAGAATCACAAGTCTTGTTTAATCATAATATTTTTGCACAGAATAATCAGGACAAGCAGGATAACGAGGTCTCTGGGGGCCGTTTGGACCACGTTTTTTTTAAAAACGGCCCCGAGACCTGTGAGCTGATCCCTAAAAAAGATTGAAATGGGAGAACGGGGGTCGTTTGCATTTCGTTTGTAGTTGTGACTCTCATGGGAGACGACCTTTTTGTGTTCTTAAATCTACTAATATATGTAAAGAATGCTCCGTTTCACGATTATTTTACCGTTCTGGTGACAGTATTTCCGTACGCGTCTGTCCCAATATGCACCCAGATGGCTTCAGTCGTGACCGTGGTGATGACCTGCTTGATTTGGGTTGGGGTGAGGGGATGCATATACTTATCAAACTAAAGTAGCTGTCTCTATTGGAAATTGCTTTGTGGTGACAAGCAGGAAACAAATCAATAAACTCACTGCTTCCTTAGAGGTATGGTATGTTCTTTTTTTTCCCTCCCGTCTCTTCCTTTTCGTTCAGGGCTAGGCCGTTCAGCTCGCCCGTTCATCTCGGTCATGCCCAGGAACACTGGCACGCTCGCGGTTCCTCATGATGCACCAGTTCCTTAAAAACTCAAATAAAACACTGGATTTCACCTCGTATTCCCACACAGAATGCTAAAAATGGACTCGAGCAGATGAACCTCCTTTTTTGGTAATTGTGTACGCTTAACAATAAGGGGTGTGGGACGTACGAAATCAGACGGAAAAAAAGTTGCATCAACCCTTGTGTTCTGGTCATGGAGGAACAAAAGAAGAGCAAAAGATCTGAGGGTTTGGAGAAACAAAACTGGAAAAGAGATCTTGCGTATCCGATTAAGCTCTAATTAGCCACTAACCTAGTGAGTCTGAAACATCTGAGTACAACAGGCAAGCATATAGTGCAAGTCTTAAAACAAATAACAGTAAAGTGTGTTTACCTTCATTTTTAAAAAATCTCCAATCAAGCGGAACTTACCTGGATGAAGTTTATTTAGATTGCAGTCCCTGAAGTTCGCTTTCAGAAGGGTGGGTTTGGAATAGAAAGAAGAATGACACAGACATGCCCCCTGCCGGGTAAGGTGCAAAACCAAGGGAGGATGTTCATGACATCGTGGTGCCCCTGATGTAAACCGAAACCGTAAACCCTGATGTGACCAAAAAACGAAGAGCAGAAGAGCAAAGACATCATTCCCAGGTCTGGACTTTCAATCTCTAAAAATACACCCAGTACAGACCTCTTTTGTTTGCTAATGCCTAATCACGAGAAGGCACTTTTCCATTTCTCTTCCTTCTGTTACACAAACGCAGGTCATGAAGGAATCCGTTTATAAGCGAACATTCCAGGCGTCTTTTCACAGCATCATGGAATGCGCCCTGTTCCAGTTACCCAGATCACATTAAGCAGTGTGTTTGGAAGCTCGCCATCTTCCTGCTGCATTCTCTCGTCCTCTCCGTCCATCCTTACCTCCTGATCACCACCCTAATCCTAAAAACACAAACCAAACAGTGGAGCACCTGGCCAACATCCACCTCCACCTCCACCTCCGGGCGGATCAATCAATCCTCCAACAGCAGCCATTGGTTTAGGGGAAATTTCTAACTTACGACACTGTTTTCTTCGGTTTATAAAATGTGACGCAGTTCCTTATAAGCTATAAAGTCTGAATGCCTGAGTCATCTGTTCGGTCTATTTAGGGAACGAGTCCATTGCAAAGCTGTAAATGATCTTTTATTCTTTCATTCAGGCTCTGGTGTTCATATCAGCTGGGTTTCTGTCTCTCTCTATCCTGGTTAGATTACCTGATTCACTTCCTTTTAGACAGTAATGGCTTTTATTTCACAAAATGCAAACACGCTATTTTCCTTGTACTGCAAATAACATTTAATAAGTAATTATAAGTAATTACAGCTGGCACTGTCAGTGGGACAATCCAAGGCCCAAAATAGCTTCACAAAATTCCAAAGAACGTCTTGTAATCCTACTGAATGCTCACCTTTCTCTGTCTTCAAGTGCCCCCATAAAAGCTGGCTAGGGTTTAGGATCAGGTGGCTGTGGAGAACAGTCCTTCACCTTTTTTGTTCATCCTGCTGCCATTTGATAGCCTTTCCTCTTCCCCACATAGAGGATCACCCGTTTTCACTCCAGTGACTCGACTAGAAAATCCACATTGCTGATTCAGTAATACTTCCGGATAAATAGTGAGCCTGAAAGCACGGCTGGATGTTCGATCTAAATGCCGTCTGGCTTTATTAAAGCCTACATTTTCCCTTCTGCACCCGTTTGTTATTGGTTTGTTTTTCTCTCACAGCAGAGGCAGTGATAGCCGCTTTTGCTTGCTATTGTGTTTTTGTTTGCTTTGTTTTTGGCGAAAGACGATTACTTTTTTTTTTTACCCATTGGAAGAATTCTAAAGTTTCAAATTTTTGTGAAACAAAATCATTTCGCACATCATTTGCACGAACGTCTGATCTCGTGTTACGACAGGATGAAACATCACACTCGTCGAGCTGCAGGGTTTTAATGCCGCTTTTTGTGTGCAAGTAAATGTAAAGGTTATTTAATCCATCAGCCTGCTCTTTCATTCACCTAAAACTCTTATTCTTATACACGCTACCCGACAGAAACACGCGTTTAAACTGCAATACAAACATTTGGAATATCCAAACCGGCCATTTATATTCAGCTATTCTTCTTCTTTCAAGTTTTAACCCTCTTTTGTCTTGTTCAGGGTTGCCAGCGAGTGATGACTTACCCACCTTGAGACAGAAAAACAAAGCCTCAGTCCAAAGTATAAACATTAATTACTGCATGTAGTTTATAACAGAAATAAGCTTTATTAAGTGAACATGGTTATACTAATACTAATGTAATACTAGCAGAAGTTATAAGTGTACTATTTCATAATTGTAAGAGTAATAAACGTTACGTACACAACTATGACTTTAAATCTGAGCCTTATTTAAGAGTTTTATACTGCATTTATTTTTCTATTCTATTCATTTTGAGCTTTCAAATATACTGCTAGAGATTTTTTTGGGTGTCATTTCTCACATCTTAAACCTTACATTTCTGCTGCATTTTAAGTACAATTCACATTAAAACTACCAGTTTTTTACAAATGTACACATTTTCTTTTATATCAGCACTGATCAAACTAAAAGGCCAAACAGGAACAGAACTGATTTTGTACGAGCCAAATAAGCTCAAAAACGTCTCTCTATATGGCAGTAACACAAGAAAATAAGTGCATGATTTTATTTTGTGGGTCTGTAAAGAGGAAATAAAAAAGTAAACGTGTCGTGCTCTTGAGTAAACGCCTTTTTTTAAAATAAAAAATAAAAACTGATATTGATATTCATCATATTTATATTAACCTAGAAAAACCCCACACTTTAAATGTTTATCTATAACAAAAGTTAAAAGCGTATCGTGTGCAGAGTATTTTACGCTTTCACGCTTCATTCCTGTTTAGACCCCGAGACTATTATTATGGAGTATTTTTTTAAATAATAAGCATTACAAGTGCACTTTCATTAGTATTGTATTAAACTTTAAATCCAGTAATATCCTGGTTAGAAAGGTCATAAGGTGTTATAAATGGGAGGGATGATGAACTGGAAGGGGCCGTCCCAGAGCTGGGAAACAAGATGACAGAATGAATTTTAGTTAAAAGGATTGAGAGATGCCCGAGTATAAATTACTCTGAGCTGAAAATATAGCGAGCGACTGCATCCCTTCTGCTTCATTACACCAAGAAGATCTTCTAACCCAGGTAAGCTCCACAGAGCACACATTATAAAAGCTAAAAAACTCTAAACCACTTCACCCCGATCACGTTTTAATGATTAGATTCATTTTAAAAAGCCCAAAACAGCACCTAAGAACATTCAATTACTCCAGGGCTTTTAAAGAAACTTGTACTTAAAGACAAATCTAATTTTTAAAATAAAACTCTTTAAAGCACACTTAACCAAGACAGGTAAGGCTGTTCTGGGATTCTTCTCATTATCGCTGCAGAAGCAAATTAAACTATTAGTTCAGCGGTTTAAACAAAAGCAGGAATCGGTGGAGCCCAAATTAGACGCCGAACACCAAAACATCAAATAAGAATCTTGTTTTATAAGCTTACCTACTTTATTTCTGTTACTTAGACATAAGTAGCGCTCCCTAGTGGCCAATTCGATCCACACTGCATCCATTATTACAGTTTTTGTGATGAAACAAGTTTCTGATAATGCCGTCAAAACGCTGAATTAAAATTAAAATCTCTTACAGCGCACTCTTTGAGCACTTCTGCTTGATTATTGTTATATTTATGAGCAAACTGTGTGTCATAAAGGCTTTTGGTTTTTAAAGTTTTAAAGTTTTCTTGTTTTAGTGTTGGAATAAATCGGACTGAATCAGATCTAAAATCTCTAGATCCACAGCTCCAAGTGAGCAGGCCTAGGATGACAGTGGCAAGGTAAATGCTGTAAAGAAGAAACCTTGGGAGGAGAAAGACTAGAGAAGATTAGAGAGATTAGATTTTACAGCATATATAAGAATTAAATTAAAATGGCAGGACTTATGGAATAATTCAAATTGAAAATATAAAAGGAGCATATAATAAAATAGAATTAATGAATATAATAAATAATATACAGTATATCATGGTTGGTTTAAATAGAAAACAAACAGCCCCCCCTTTTTTAACAAATAAAAATATGAAATAAATATATGAGCTTTATTTTCTGTCGGGGTGACACAGGGATGGCAGCACAGGGCACAAAACCTAGCCTAGACGCAGCATCATGTCACCCTTCATCATTATTATTATTATTATTATTATTATTCGTGCTAGAGGGACTGTGTCGTGTGTGTGTGTGTGTGTGTGTGTGTGTGTTACTGAGAACAGATCAGAACTCACCGTGTTGTGTCTAAGCTCAGAGAAATGGCAGCTAAGAAAGGCGAGAGCGGCATTGTGAGAGGATTTTCTCAGGGTCGATCACAAAGACGCACCTGATCAGAAACAAAAACACACACAGCACACCTGTAACACGGCACCTCGTAATCCCACAGCCACAACGGCTGTAACGCTTCATTAACACTAATTATAGGTTAGGAATAAAATAAATAAATAAATAAAAGAACACTTTCACATCACTGGTTAAAACTGGATAAAACAGACGAGCGCGAATGCAAATTAACGTTCACTGCAAATCCTGGCACAACAGTCTGTTCTCATAGCGGACGTAAAGTGCGTTATCAGTAACGCTAAAGTAGTTTAGCTACTTACATTGGTTCTTATTTAAAAGTTTTACAGATCCGAATCCTCAGAGTCCGATTTAAACGACGCACGCATTCCTAATTACACAATTAAAAAAAAAAAAAACCCATTGTGTCCCCTGCAGCAGCTTCCGTGATTTAATATTTATTTTAAGGGCACCTTAACTGGAATAACAAGAAAGTGACATTGTGAAACATCTTTGGAAAGGTGCCTGAGCTATTGTTTCTTTTTACCTAAACAGCTTTGGTTTATTTAAAAGTGCAGCCTATTTAGAAACGTCATTTTGACCAGAAGTGCCATAAATCATTACAGGAGGTGCAGTGGACGTTTTCAAGATCAGAGGGACTAAAAAGGGGGTTTCAGTTGTTCGATTTTGGGGGCATGAGACTAAGAGAAAAAACGAAATAAATATTAACGGATGCAAATGTTAAAAAGGTAAAATAACAACAATAAGGTTTTTTTTTCTTAAACCGGTCAGCAAACAGCGTTTTGTTTTCTCTCCCCAGACTCTGGAAATGAAGTGGTACCTGAGGCAGGTGATCAGGAACTACCTGGCCAAGAGGCGGCTTTGCCAAAAGCGCCTGGTGACCAAAGATGGGCACTGCAACATCGAGTACGGCAACGTGAGATACAATAGCTTCATAGCTTACATTCTGGACATCTGGAACACTTTTGTGGAGATCCGCTGGCGCTTCATTTTCCTCTTCTTCGTAGCTTCCTGTACTCTCAGCTGGTTCATTTTTGGACTCCTCTGGTACTGGATTTGCCGTAACAACGGAGATCTGGAATGGCAGAACCCCTCGGATGACCACAAGCCTTGCGTAATTCATGTCACCAGTCTGATGACGGCGTTCCTTTTCTCGCTGGAGGCCCAGTCGACGGTGGGTTTTGGTGGGCGAGACATCACCCCAAACTGCCCCGGTGCCATTGCTCTCCTCATGATCCAGATTCCTTTCGGCGGAATCATTGACTGCTTCTGGTGTGGCCTGGTCATGACCAAAATCTCTCTACCTAAGAAGAGGGTTAAGACCATAGCATTTAGCGAGAAGGCAGTCGTCTGTCCCAACGAGGGTTCCCTGTGTCTGCAGATACGTCTGGCTAACTTGCGAAAATCGTTGATGATCGGGAGTCAGATCTACGGAAAGCTGCTCAAGACGACGGTCACTGAAGGCGAGACCATCATCCTGGACCAGGTCAACGTGAGTTTTATGGTGGACGCCGGGAAGGACCATTTGTTTTTTATTTGCCCGCTGACCCTGTATCATGTGATTGACAAATCGAGCCCATTTTTTGAGATGTCAGCAGATAATTTATACCAGCAGGAGTTTGAGCTGGTGGTTTTTCTGGATGGAACAGCCGAGTCGACCAGCACAACCTGCCAGGTCAGGACGTCCTACATCCCTCAGGAGATCATGTGGGGCTACAAGTTCCTCCCCATCATCTCCCGCGGGAAGGAGGGTAAATACCATGTAGACTTCTCAAATTTTGCCAAAGTGGAGCCAGTAAGCACTGCCAGCTCTGCCAGCTCTGCCAGCTCTGCCATCTCTACCATCTCTACCATCGGTCTCACTGGTGATAAAAGTCATCACAACCTCTCCGAAAAGACCACTGACAATCACACAGTAAACATCGGTGATCCTACTCACATCGAAATATAATTATAGAGTAACAATAGAGTACAAATATATATCTGGAACATCTCTGATATTTCATAGTACATCCAAGATCGTCTTAATATTTAAATCTTAATGGAGTCACGGCTGAAAAGTGACGACACGGAAGATCTTGTAGCTGGGTTTGATTTTGGGGATCAGAAATGTTACGGGACGCTTATACAGCATCAGCAGCTTCCTCTCTTCCATCAGATCCTTCTTTTCTTTCTGATTT